>MJUU01014514.1:0-26591 GCA_002080025.1 Modiolus philippinarum | reverse complement strand
TTATAAAAGATTGAACTTTTTGTTCTTTATTATTTTCTTTGTAACAAAAATTGTTTGTATAATGTGTTAATTTCTTTTTCATGACTTTTACTTAAATTATTACTTTCATCACTATTTAACCATTTATAACATTTTAAAAAACATTGATTTTCTGTAGGAATATAACAATACTTTCCTTCATATCCTTTAATTGAATATTGAAATGATGCTCCATCACCTTTTCTTGATTTATTAACTTTCTTAAATTTATCTATTCCATATTTTATTTTTCCAATGAAAAACATGTCATCCATATCTGATGATTGCTCGATAGAGTTTATATAACCATTAAGTTGATTAATACTTGAAAAATACACTTTACTTGTATATTCTTGATATTCTTCACTATTATTCAATTTTATTTGCCCTTCTAATTTTACAATATATCCTTCGTTTAATAGATTTATTATTTGTTGTATAACATAACTAAAAGTTTTATTTTCAATGTTAATAGAATATTGAAAATTATTTGCAAGAGTTTTCAATTTATTGGAATAATAGTCTATGTTTCTTTGATAAAAATCTTTATCTTCTTCATCAGCAGATTCTATTTCATCTTTATTATATTTTAGTTGCTCCTCATATGATTTCTTTAATCTTGAGTATCTTAAATTTCCATATACTTTATCTCCTTTATATTTTATTGTTCTTCTGGTTATTTTTTCTTCTATGTTTTCAAGATTATTTATTTCATTATTGTATAAATCGATATATTTATTTTTTGATTTTTTTGTTTTAGAATTATTCATTCTTTCTTCATATTCATTCAGTTTTCTTTTTATAGATTTCTTTTTAATAATAAGGAACTGTTATATTCTTTTAATTCATTTTTTTTCTTTCTTTTATTTGGAAATAGCTTTTGATCTACATTCTTTACATTGGGATTTAACACCGTTTTGGTTAGATGAATCTTTATTATATTCACTAAAAGGTTTATTAACTTTACACTTGCTACAAACTTTGGTCTTTTTAGGACTCATTTTGTAAGGTTAAATTTTAATTATATTGTTTTCTTTGATATAAAGTCCAGTAAGTAGGATTTCTAAGTATAAATTCTTGATAAGATTGTTTATATTTTTCTTTATTATTTTGATAATGTAATCTTTGTTTAGGTTTATTACATTCTTTACAAGCAGATTTAACTCCCATTGGTTTTCTTTTATTTTTATCATAATCATATAAATATTTATATTCTTTACATTTCGTACAGATTTTTCTTTCTGTCATTTTTTAAAAAAGAATTTTTATTTATTTAAAAATGGTGCTTACAAATTTAACAAATAAATTGGCAGATGAATTACATCGTAGAGTTTTTCCTAAAAGACGTGTTTATGTTCATTCTGTTGATCAGACATGGGCAGTTGATTTAGTAGATATGCAAAAATATTCAAAACAAAATAAACATTATAAATACTTATTAGCAGTTATAGATGTATTTAGTAAATATGGGTGGTTAATTCCGTTGAAAAATAAAACAGGAGTAACGGTAAGTGAAGCATTTAGAACATTATTTAAAGAAAGAAAACCCATATATATATGGTCGGATAAAGGATCAGAATTTTATAATCGACAGGTAAAAGAATTGTTAAAAGAAAATAACATAAAGTTATATTCAACTGAGAATGAAGAAAAATCTAGTGTAGTAGAAAGGTGGATAGGAACAATGAAACAACATATGTATAGATATTTTACTGCCTCTGGAACATTTAAATATTATGATGTATTAGATAGATTAGTTAAAAATTATAATAATACAGTACATTCTTCAATTAAAATGACACCAGTTGAAGCGAGTAAATTAAAAAATCAATCAAGAGTTTATAAAAATTTATATCCAGAAAAAGAAGAGAAAATTAGAAAACCTAAATTCAAAGTAGGAGATAGAGTAAGAATAACAAAAAAGAAAGGTAAATTTGGAAAGGGTTATACTACTCGTTGGACAAAAGAAATATTTGTAATTGTAAAAGTTTGAATACAAACCCTATTACTTATAAAATAAAAGATTTAAAAAATGAAGAAATTATAGGTTCTTTTTATGAAGAAGAATTACAGATGACTAGTTTTATAAATTTTTTATTATCACTTCACTGTACTCCCAGCTTTTTTATTTTTATTTTGTTTTTTTTTGGGGGGGGGGGGGGGTCAAAAAATTTTTTTCACTTTTTTCTGTGTAACTATTTTCTCCTTCGCTTCGCTGAACCTCCGGCTCTCAAAAATTTTTTTTTGGTGGGGTGCTAAAACTTTTTGTTATTCTATAACCCTATACTGGTTATGCATATCCCGTGGGCGCGGCAAAGCGGCGGCCCCGGGATATGCATAACCTATAACTACTAACCTATACAGAAGGTTGCGTGTCATGTAAGATAGAGTTCTCCGATTGTTGCTTATTTCAAAATTAATACCATTGCCATGGAAACCATACAAAAAATTCCTTTTTTTCTTAGAAAAGCATGCTAACCCTTGATAATTATTCTTTGACTGCAGCATGTGTATTACGAAATAATAAAGAGAATTCGTGCGCAAATATTTTTGAAAAGTTTATCAATATGGTGTTATTGAAAAATGGTGAGTTTTGTTGCCAGAAACCTTGAATTTTGAGAAAAAAAAAACGTTTTCAGGTTAATATTGTTTGTTTTCCGCAGTATTTTTAAATGTAATGTTTTGAGGAACCATATATAGTGTTTTTCCTTAAAAATGAGGTCCTATAATGCAAACCCACCTTGGAGGGACTTCGTTTGGAAGACATTTGTTTTTAGCTCTCGGAGCGCAGTTTTCACTTATTATTGATATTTCATTTTTCTACTCGTCCTAAGCGAACTTATTCGAAGCAGTTCCCAGAGACCGTTCAATCTTGCGCTTTGAAGTATGTTAGCCACATATATCTAGATGTGCAACCAAGAAAAAAAAAGTTATCCACAGAGTCCATTTGGGGCTTACAAAGGGAAAAGGAACACTATAAAAACACTATGGGAAATACAATTTTGAATGTTTCCTTTTTCACTTTATCTCAAAGACTTGTAAAACTTACCCCATGAAACATCAAAATGAAGTGCGTTCTCATTTGACATCAAGTTTAAAGCATATAAAATTTTCAAAAAATCTAAAAAAAAAATTGAAAATTAAAAAAAAACAAAAGAAAAAAAAAACATGATTTCTATTGGAACAGTTTTGATTTTAGCAATATGTATAAACTTAATTTATGAAGGGTACCTTTTCTAAAAGTTTCAAAAACGAAAGGGTACTATATTTTTGAAGAGCGAACACAATAACATGTTATAACTTGATGTCATTCGTTTTCCAAAGCGAAGTTGTGAAGACTTATTGCTTTTGTTCCGTTTGCCAATATTATTGAGTCTCAAAAATAAAGTTGGAAGACTGATGTTTTTTGTTGTTCTTCTTCTTACTATTAGATATTTTCCTATTCATCGTCAAAATCGAACTAGACAATGCACTGCATTAAAATCCCATGTTTTTTTAAATACTTTAAAAAATACCTTCTCGCTTACTGATTTTAAATGAATGATCATCTATATCTTTATCATAAATATTTAAAGGTTCCATGAACTCAGGATTAGCTGCAGTGGAGTCTATCTGTAATATGCTGGGATTAATAACTTCCAATGTTATATACGGTCGTACAGTTGGAATATTTCGTGGTCTAGTCTTTTTTGTAATGGCGTCATACATTTCTGTGGCTGCTATACTGAATATGTAAGTAAGCTGCCAAATTTTTAATATATTTTTCTTTTTTGAAATAGATTATATACAACACATACACATGTGCTCACTTTATAGTGTATTATAACATGTGGAAAGAGCATAAATAGGGGTATATTCCAATTGAAACAAAAGCTATGCTAATAATTATTTCAATACAAAAAGTAAAACTCACACATTTTTGCAGGGCTACAAGTCACTTAATATAGATCATGACGACATGATACTCTTTTGAAAAAAGAAGAGACCAAAACTATGCTCTTAATGCCTGCAGTCTTCCCCTACACGTCCAGTCGTGAGCAATAGTTATTGAACATTCAATACGGCAGTTCTATAGTAATTGTTGTCAACGTTGGCGGCAAAGAATGAAAAAAAAATCAAACAATACCAGGTCTGTGAATTATAACTAATCAATTAAGTTTATCATTTTTATGTCCCCCCCCCCACGAATCTTAAGATAAGAAGATCTAAATTTTTTTGCCCAGTCTGACTGTCTGTCCATAACTTTAGCATGACTCATTACTTTTGAACCATATATGATATGCCCTTCATAATTGGTATGTGTAATGATCATGTAAAGCTGAACACCATTATGCAAATTTCACTATGTCAGGGCAAAGGTCAAGGTCAAAGCGGTAAAAAAGGTCAAAATCTAGAATTTGCTGTAGTTCCTTAATTACAATTGCTAGAGGCTTCATCTATATGTGAATGATCTAATGGAGCTTAGTAAAAATCTACCAAAAGAATTTGGGTCAGGTCAAAGGTCAAGGCCAATGAGTGAAAATTCGAAAACTTTAACAAAAACTTCAACTTTGTCTTTATCTTTTCAACCAGATGTGATGGACCTTAACATTTGGCCTGTATATTGATCATATAAAGTTACACCATTATGCAAATTTCATAATGGTCGGCTAAGAGGTCAAGAACACAGAGGTCAAAAGCTCAAAATCTAGATTTTGACTTAAGGTCGTTAATTAAAATTACAAGAGGCTTGATATTCTATATGGACGTAGATCCAATAGAGCTAAATGCAAATGTCTACTAATTACAAAAACAGGAAAACAGCAAACACCCTTAATTTCTAGTGTTTATTGTAATTTTTAGCATTAATGTTTATGGTAGACATGATTGCTACCGGGGGCATAGTGTTTCACAAACACAGTTTGTTATTTTGTACAATTTAATACTGAACATTTCTACCATTTTTAAGACTATAGTGTATACTGGGTATTTATTTTTTGTTTTTTTTATTGTTTCAGATCATTAATCATTGGGATCAGACGTGCAATGACATGGTCTAATCCCTTTACTCTTCTCTAATCACGACAGGACAAAAAAGGGAAATATCTTTACGTAACGAACTTTGTTTGTCTATGGTCTGTTATGTGTGTTTTTCTAGAACAGTTTCGTTGTGGGCTGTGGCATGTGATTTTAGTTTTCGGCCATTGTAGGTGTTTACTGTTATCTTCAGTTTGTGGTTGGTATCGATTAAATTTTTATCGTCTTGCAACACAAAATCGAACACTGTTTTTGTGCATGAATTCACCTCTATGAAATATTTCTAACAGTTGCACGTAATACCATATTATCACAATTGTCTTTCTTTTGGACTCAATCTGACAACCACTGGAGCATATAGCTACATATCGGTGTTCTTTTTTAACAGAACTAGTCAGTGTAGACATACAGAAATAATATATTGCTTACTAATAAGACCAGTGAAATCAGAAAACCGAAAAAGTGACAAAATAAGTGTAACCAAAAGAACATTCTATGGATTCCCAAGTGATTTGATTTGATCTGTACTAAAGAGACAAAAGTTATCGAAATTGCACAAAATGAACTCATAGTTACTTTGGAATTTTGTTTTTTGAAAAAAAGTATGGTATACAAACAAGAGGAAACATATTGGTAATATATTAAAATTTTATTGGACTAAATAAGCTAATGTATCAAAGAAGAAATTGAATGAGTGTTCCCGAGTGAAACATGGATTAAATCTTTATCATTATAAATGATAACACAAACAAGTAAACGAAAAGAACAATGCAAAGTGTAGCATACCGGCAGTTGGGCCAAGTTCATAACCTACTAATACTGCCAAACATGGAAATTAAAGAAATAAAGATTAAACCACAAGATCCCGTTCATTACCATATTTTATCCATTAGAGATGGTTAAATTTTACAAATTTAAATGCGAGGCAGGACTTTAAATCTAACTTTCGAGAGTGGATAAGATATGGTTATTATCGGGATAAAGTGGTGTAAACTTTTTTCTCTGACGATAATGACAAACACCGAGAATTGTATTCCGAATAGATTTGGCAGGAAATACCACGGGGATTTATTTAACATATGTTGAATATGAAAATTAATCTAATCGGTCAGAACTAGTATAAACTTCATGTATCATAGAGAACAAAAATAAAAACTATCACGACAATGACTCCATAAAAACAAGAAGTAATATTAAGAGATCGATGTATCTAGTTTCACAGTTTAGCAAGGACAAATCGGTATCCAAAACATCACCAACGAAGACAAAACTAATGTTTAACAGTAGGATTTACGAGACAACACAAAAACCACTAACAGTGTGAACTCCCTTAAAACCAAGAGCGACATCAGGTAGTCCGGAAGTGTAAGCATGTCCTGCTCTGTTAACATCACCCGTCACAATGTAAGTGAGTCAATCTAGGAAATTTCAAAATCGGTAGTCAAATCCGGGAAGACGTGAATATAGCCGAAAATGTCCGCTTGTAATTGGGACTCTGACACGTTATATCTATCAATGATGTTATGGTGATGGCCATAGAATTTCTTGAGGGGTGAAAGTAACATAGGTTGAACAAATCCTTGACTAAGTAGTTTTTTGGACAGTGTTTTTGCTTTGTTAAAAAAATCACCGTACAAGCTACACGTTCGGCAGAATTGAATCAACTGTAAAATGTACACTCCGTGTACTTATTTTATTTTAAAGCTCAAACTATCTTTCTTTTTAGCTCACCTTGCCAAAGGCCATGTGAGCTTTTGCCATCACTTGGCGTCCGTCGTCGTCGTCCGTAAACTTTTCACATTTTGACTGTCTCCTCTGTAACCACTGGACCAATTTAATCGACTTTACAGGAATGATGTATGGTAGGTCCTTCACAAAGACTGCCGAAATTTTTCTGATCCGCCTAAAAACATGGCCGCCAGGGCCGAACACAGTTTAACATGAGACACTATGGGAAAATGCACATTTTGGATATCTCTTCTGAAACAACTGAACAAAACTGAACAAAACTTTACAGGAATGATGTATGGAAGGTCCTTTACTTAGATTGCCGAAATTTTTTAGATCCGCCAAAAAACATGGCCGCCAGTGCAGAACATAGTTTAACATGAGACCCTACTGGAAAAGCATACATTTGCCATCTCCTTTTAAGCTACAGAAGCAAATTATACCAAACTTTACAGGAATGATGTATGGAAGGTCCTTTACTAAATTACCGAAATTTTTCCGATCCGCTAAAAAGCATGGCCACCAGAGCAGAACATAGTTTAACATGGGACCTTTTGGGAAAAGCATTTATTTGCTATCTTCTCTGAAGCTACTAAAGCAAATTGAACCAAACATTACAGGAATGATGTATAAATGGTCCTTTACTTAGTTTGCCGAAATCTTTTCGATCCGCCAAAAAACATGGCCGCCAGCGCAGGGCAAAGTTTAACATTGGAAACTATGGGAAAAAGCATATATTGACTAACTCATCTGAAGCTACTGAAACAAATTGAATCAAAGTTTAGAGCAATCATGTATGGAAGGTCCTTTACTAAGATTACCGAAATTTTCCGATCACCAAAAAACTTGGCTGCCAGCCCGAACATAGCTCAGTCTCTGAGTCTCTAGTTTTTTTCTTCCATATGTTTTATGGGTTATTTCCCCTTTAAATTCTGTTTCAATTCTTCTTTGATAAACTTTTACCTTAAAGGCTTTAAAGAAATTCCCTACTATCACTTCATTAAAAACATTTATTTCTTCCATAATCAAGAGAAAAAAAGTGTTTTTGTACGAATTATTACATTTTTTCAAAAAAATACTTTCTTAATCTTTACCTAATTTCATGCAATAGTAATTTTTCTATATAAAAGTATATGGTATCTAACAGTGAGTTTACTGATTACTAAGTAATGAATTTGCATAAATTAAAGATAATAAAATTAATTTGCATACATGAATACGATGAAGATGTAGCTCCGAGTCATGATAGCTTGCACATATTCTTCCATGATAGCTTGCAAATATTCCTTCAACTAAAACAGAGTTTGGTAATGGGCCTGGAGCTGGCATGTTAGTTAATTGCTAGTAGTCTTTTGTGATTTCATGTTTATGTCCGTATATTTAGTTGTTTCAGTTTAATTTTTTTACAACTGACTCAGTCCTGTTGCTAACTGAATCTACCGTTGTTACTTTTGTTTTTTATTTATCACATTGGCTAGGGGAAGGTTTGGGCCCAATAAAACTAGTTTAATCCCGCCGCAGCAGGTTTGCGCCTGTCCTAAGTCAGGAATTTATTAAGCCTTTGTGTGTCTTGTCCTTTTTCTAGTTAGTTTACTTTATGTCTATAGGAGTCTAGGATGATGTTTATTTCACTGGACTTGATTGCTCTTTGTTCAGGGGCCGACTCCGACCTGCCGTTGGGTGTGGGGTTTTCTCACCGTTCATTGAAGATCTTATGGTGGCTTTGAGTTGTTATTACTCCCCTTTGGGTCGTTGTCTCTTTGACACATTTCCCGTTTCCCTTCTTTTTTCTATTTCAAATGAGAAGCTGATGATCTGTATGAATCTTGCACGAAAGGAAATTTTTCTTGAGAACAACTGAATAGATTTTAACCAAACTTTGCATGAATGATGCTTATGAGGTGCTTACTAAGTATTCTTACTTTGGTGCCTATCTGTCGTCCAACATGGCCACCTGCAGGGAACTTAATTTATTAATGGACCCTATTGAAAGAGCATACAAAGAATTTTTTGTCTGAAACAAGTAGGCCAGTTAGAACAAAACTTAATCACAATCTATCTTAGATGGCCCCTTCAAAACAGATGTCCTTCAAGTCTGCACCTTATGCAAATTGGCTACCGATGGGACACATGGTTTAATATTGGAGTACATTCAAAGATCTTCCTATTAAAACCATTTGGCCTGGTGGAAATAAACTTTTGCACAAGACTTATTTCTCTTTAAAATTGTGTCCTACAGATCCACGTCTCCTCCAAGATGGTAGGCAATATGGAAAATAATTTATTAAAGTTGGATCATTTAACATAAATGTTTGTTTACACAGTTTGGAAATGAGACCAACATAGAAGTTAATTTGCCTGTATGTGGCCATGGTCCAGGTGAGCTATACAGGTACTTGAGAGCCTCTAATTTTGTATTTTCCTTAATTGGTATTTAAATTTAAAAAATAAGATTTATAAACATTTCATGTCGTTTAATTTTCAACAGAATCGCATATTCAGTAGGTTTAGGTGGGAACCCTCAAAAACCCTGTAGCACTAAAAAAATCCCTGTCATTCCATTCGGACCTGTTGATTTTTTATGATTAACCGACGAAATTTAGAAGTTTTAGGTTTTTGCATGTTGTCATCGAATTTACGTGGGTTATGTACCTTTGTACGTTTTTAAACAATTTATCTGCACTGATGAGACATAAGTTGTCGAAATGCGCATATGCAGAATTTAAATTCACAGTAACTTCGGTATTTAGTCTTATTAAAATTAGGCTTCCAATTGTTCCACACAGTCACCATGCAATGACTGTAAAGAACCATTGGTAGATCTAATTTAAATTAGTTTGCACATTTTTATTATTTTTTTATCTACCAAATTGTTGAACAATGAGAGACAGAACTTGTATCAGTACTGAATTAATGTTTTTTTAATTTTTTTATGCGATGAAAGACCTTTTTGGCGAGAGACCATAAACCCAAAAGTTTCGTTTAAGTGTTTATATTTGTAATACCTGAGACAAATTCGTATTCGTGGAAAATTGTGGATCTAATAGGCACGTCAACAAAATGTTTGTAGCAAATTTTCATTGCAAAAACATAACGATAACACACAGCACGAAGACTCAACCTATACGTTCTGACTGTAATGTTCGAAATGAATTCATGAATGCATGTAAGTAAACGGAAATTTTACCCTTTTATGTGTTTTTGCATTTGTCCTGAATTTTCAGTGTTATAAATCTAATTAGGGTAGTAGAGTCGAGATACGAGGAGACAACTTCTTTTTCTGCACAGATTACTTGTGTTGATTGGTATAAATAAAACAATAGATTAAGAATACATATAAAAATAGAAATAAAATATTATGTTATCATGAAACTGCAGTCCTTTGAAAAAATATTTCAAAGTTTGAATGGCATCTCAAAAATATTAAAATAAATGAAAGTCAAATTTCTGGAAAGGGAGGTAGTTTTCCTCCTTGATGTTCAGAATAAAGGAATATTAAGACTTTTTGGGGCAGTTTTCCTAACTTTGTGAAAAAACGGTACAGTGAATTTTTATAAAATTTTGATACAAGTCATATGTGTGAAGGACCTTTAATTTCCTAGTTTTTGGGTGAAAATTGAATGTGTGGATTTTTATCTAAAGGATATTGAACGAAGCTTTGTTTTCAGCATTGTTTTGACAACGTATTGTTCTTTTTTACTGCAAATCAAGACTTAATGCTTGCTTATGATAATTTTCTCTCATATTTCGATCAAATTTCTATGAAGAAATTTGGGAATTTATATTCTTTTCATGCCAATTTTCATACGTCTACAGTAATATACGCTTCATGGTGATTACTGAACAGAATTTAAGACTCCTAAGATAGGGGTGTTTCTGTGAACTATAAATTAAAAATCTTAATGTGAAAGTTTTCAAAACTTTTTTCTAGAAATATGTTAGTACATAATTATTCCATGGAAAAAAGGTTTTGTTTTCCCCTTAAGTGGTCAAAGCGTCGTAACTCGAAATTATTTAGATAATTTTTGCATAAGCTCTTATTGTGCAAAGACGAAATCAAAATAGACGCATATCTCACGAGTTTGATATACCCACCGACCTCATAGCAAAATATGCCTTCAAACGATAATTTTTATACTTGAACTGGAGTTCTCATCGTTATTTACGAATTGTCTTTTGAATTCTTTTTCTTCGTGTGCAGTTCACTTGTGATTTTCGGTCTCTGTATGTGCTTCTTCTTATCTTTCCTCTTTTTGATTTACAAATTAGGCTGTAAGAAAATCGTATTGGTCACAAAATTATGTAAAAACATTGTATAATTCTACATTTCTCTTAAATTTGATAGGAAAACTGCAGTTTTGCGATGTAAATAGTAAATAATCTCTTCAAACTTAAGAGTAAAATTTATATGTATTTTAATAAAACTTAAGACTGACTTGGCGGAGTTTGCTTTAAACTTTGAACTGGAGTAAATCTACTTTTTCAGTGTAGTGCCAACATTAGGTGTTGAAAAATTACAATAAAGTTACTCATTAATAATCATGTAGTTATCTTTATAGTGAACACTTTTCAAAAACAAACAGTTTGTAAGTTGTATGCCCCGAGATATAAATAGGAACATTCACCAATCAAACAATTATTGATCTATTAATAAAATCACCATGTATTTGGTCTATTGTACCTATTCATGATTGGGAATGATCAAATCCTGAGTGACAGGTAATTCCGCCCAGTCAACAATAATACAAGCGAAGATATCAAAATTATAAGTTGGTCTAAACGTAAAATATGATTTATTTCCTTACTCGTGCATTGCAGTCGAAGAAAATTTGAATATATCGGCGATGTTTTATGAACTAAGTATAGTATATTATACGACATTCCTCAGGTTGACAAATCTGAATAGTTTCCTTAGTGAACAGGAGGCCATTGTATGGGCCAGTGTAAATTGTAACTTTTCTAGATATCGATGTACATATATATGAAATACTGGACTGGGACGGAATGAATATTCATTTATTCCAAAGGGATAAAATACAGCGAAATTCGAAACACCTGCGCGTTTCACAAAGTGGCCTAATCAAACAAGGTGCACGATCTGGGTATTATCTGTCAATCAATCATACGCCAATCATATTCAATTTCATTGACATTCATCTATCGAATAAAAGGCGTTAATCTGCAAGTCAATCAATTATCTGTTTTAAAGAGAAAATTCGCAAAAAAAAGAAAATAAAAAAAAATGATATTATTTTCCTTTTGTATAAATAAGCACGTTTACATCTATTTATTGTTTTATTCCAAAAGATAAGTCCATGCATGAGATCGATATTTCAGTGCATATTCCATTTATATAGAAATATGTCTATTTCATTGTTGAGTTACGGTGGCTCCCTCGTCACATTTTTAATTTGTGTCAGATTTCGGTACTTCTCTGGTATTCTCCATTTCAATGGCTCAAAGAATTTTGAATACGGACCCCCCCATTTTATTTCATGAATGTCTTCTTTAGGTCAAATTAAGACACCTGACAAGTTTTCATTACATTCTTGATATAACTTTCAGACAAAAAATAGCCTTAATGTTAAATTAAGGAAAAATCCAGAGAACTCCATCTCCAGTCAAATTTTTAATGTCTTGTAACTCAGACAAAAGCACACTGACCAACATATTTCTTTTTACCGTTTCATTTAGTCTACAATGCTTAGTGAATGAAAATAGGTTTCAAGAAATTCTTGATATAAACAACATCAGGAGTGAGCATTCTTAATAGATTTCTTCAGTGCAATGCTTACAAAATAAAAAGACATTATTTGTACGATCATTAGAAATTAATTCGTCGAAAAGTCGTTTCCGAAATTTACAAGGATTCTAAGAACGATTTATTTTAATTTGAAATCTTGTCCCGAAATTCTTACAATCATTTACCACTTTCCCGTTTCAAAGGCGGCGAAATATGTTATAAAGACTTTTAAAGAGGCTGTTTTTGTTCTTTTTCAGTAGTTCCGATGACGGTTTATCCTGGCAAAACATTGCCTATGCATGTAACGTATGCAGTTTGTATACATCAACCGACCGCTTTTTAAATATTTCATGCACCAAAGGCATTTTTTCCCAGGAAGAACGACAATACGATCATTCATTTTTTTGGAAAGGGGGGCGGGGGTCATTGCATGTTGCAGACATGTATACATGTTTGTGTTCCTTTACTCCCACATATTAAATTATTTTGTCAATATTGATACCTTCTGCTTTCAACAACGACATGTTAAGTTTAAATGGTTTGACTATCGTGTGGCATAGAGAAAAATGGTTACCGTAATAAATATAAAACTGTAAACATTGTACATATATATATATACTATATAATGATAACTTTCAAATAACGAAAAGGGATCAAAAGAATGTGTACAGTAAAATGTTGTGAAAATGAGTCACAACTGTGGATCCAGCTTTTGGAAATGGAGGGTTCCGGTAAAGTTCAAGAAAGAAAGGTTCCAGTCGATGTTATGCTTTTTTGTTAATTTTTGCCTTAATTCTATACAAAATAGAAACATATTTTTTAATAGGGTTCCACTTTTTGGAACCTCCTCTGGATCCGCTAAGGTGCCAAATTACTGCTACAATAAGGATCAATAATAAAACAGAATGAAACAAAATCGTACCCTTATTTCTTTACAATCATTTATTATTATTATTGTAATAACAAGTACCCATGTCAATATTTTCAACTTGAGATTCAAGATTTTATTAAGCTTTCTGATATTGCACACTGTAACAAGAAGCAAATAGAAACATAGAAAATACATAACTTACCAAACAAAACAGAGTGAATTATTACACATAAAAACACAATTTGTTAATTTAAAGTTCAAGCAAGTCAGCAAATAAAAACTGATCAACATAATATATATTCGTCAATTATCAGGTCAAATCACATCTCGGTAATAAGTATATAAATGGCTTTGAATAATATTCATATCTAGTAGATCGAATTATGCTGAGTGTTTTCTACTTCTATGCTATATGGATTATTACAGAATTTTGAACTGAACATTTCTCTTTAAAAGTGCAATGGGGATATCTACGTATGGAGTAGTAAAAATAGTGAAAATTATGATACATATAAAGAAATGAAGTCGTTAAACATGGAAATATTTCTTCAGAGAAGTAAACTTTACAGATTTTCATATATATACAATGTGATGTGTGATGTACATGCCAAACAAGATGTATTTGAAGGAATCAACAGAAACATGGAAACGTATTACGCCGTTTTGTCTGGACGATTTTTTGTATCTTTCCGTGTCCATTCTACATATGTCGTATGTGTACATTCTACAAGTTTTTGTTTTGTTATGATATGTATTTTATTTTTTATTGTTTTGTCTGTTTGTTTGTTTGATTTTTTTTTATTTTGTTTTGTTTTATTTTATTTTTATTTTATTTATTTATTTTTTTGTGCATTGTTTTTTTGTTTTTTATTTTGTTTATTTTTGGTTTTTTTGTTTTTGTTTTTTAATTTTTGTAAAATTGTAAAACTCCAAATGTTTGCGTCACAAGTTAACTTCAAGACCAGCCTCATACAAAACTTTATTAGAATATTTTTTACTTCAATCTGAATTCCGGAAGCTGGATACTGTCATGCCATAATTTTTTGATAATCTACTTAATGTTAATTTACGTAGAAGTCTACGTAACACTTTTGCACTCAACGCAGGCCAATTTTTCTAAAATATGCAAAGCTTCTTATTTGTTAATACATTTTGAACTTGCATATGTTTGTAGTTTGATTAACGTGCAGATATCACCCCCTGTTTAATCGACTTGTTCAATACGTATAAATTGCTTACGACGCACGTACGTTTGATTGACAGATAATACCTGGTTCGTGCACATTGTTTGTTTAAGCCGATTAAAGAAACGCGCATGTGTTTCGAATTTTGCTGTATTTTTTACTGTCTAACATATATTAATTACACAATTTTCAGTACACCGAAAGTTTATCACTGGACTGAGACACAACCATTTTGATAAGAAGCACTTTTCATTTGCGATCCGTGGAATACTGTGGTTGTACTTTTATTCGTGGACATGAATTTTCGTGGTTTTCATAAATATTACTATTGCGTGGGTTCTTAAATTCGTGGTTTCGAATTCTATGCATCAAAACTCTAGGGAGAAATGCATTTCGTTGGGATCCTAATTTCGTGGTTTTAGCCAACCACGAAATCCATGAAAATTGGAACCCCACGAACAATAGTACTTTCACAGTAAATCGTGTTTTTTCTTATTCCTGTTCTGTTTTCAAGTTTCCTGACCGATGAGAGAAACATTTAAACTTTCTTGATAGTAATTGCTTAAAATTCTACCATTCATATGCCTTGTCTAAATTTAGAAAGACAAAAATTCAGATTTATTTTGCCTCACATTAATAATCTTATTAAAAGAGAAAACACATTCTTTTTGAAACAAATTTGCACGTCTTCCTGTGAATTGTTATCGTTTATTCGCTGAACAGTACAGCCTTTACGACAAAGACGTCAGAGAAATACCTATATAACATAGTGAATATCCAATTTCCATAGTGCTTGACATAGTATCTCATTCACAACAGCAGGAGTTTACCAAATATAGAACAATTATCAAACAACTCATGTAAAATATGCAACGAAGGAACATGGAGCAATTGCATAAATAAATTGAACTGAATTGTAAGATTTTTTCACGTTGTATAAATGGCCGTTTTCCCAAAACTAACACAAATATAATCCCTTTATTATACCCCGCTTTAGCGGGCGGTATATAGTGATCATGGTGTCTGTCAGTCCGTTCGTTCGTCCGTCCATCCGTTCTTTCATTCATCCGCCATAGGGTACCTACGTTGTGGAGACAACTCCTCCTAGACCACTTGATGAGATTCACTGAAACTTTCACAGAATGTTCAGTACATATTGCCATTGTGCACCTGCTATAGGAAAATCTAATTCGATTTTTTTGGAATTCAATGGGGGAGCCGGGAGTATAATATTAGTGAGCTTTGCTCACATTTTTCTAGTTTTGATATTTTTGTCATGTTTTGGTAAATAATGTTTCTACAAATCTCTCAGAATTCTATGGATTGTGTAAATCGAGTAGGATATTTGAAACAATAGATAGAATGTATCTACTGTCCTAAAATCCTAAAATAATCCGAATGTTAGTATCAGACTGGTCAAAATAGAATTCTTAATTAATTTAAGTGATTTTTTGTATCGAAAAAAAAAAACAAAAAGAAAATTGCGTATAGACTTAGATGAAAATTTCACACAAAGCAGGCCAAATTTTCTAAAGATTTGTATTACATTTTCAACTTGCATATGTTTGTAGTCTGATCGACGTGCAGATTTTACGCCTGTTTAATCGATTTGTTCAGAACATGTCAATTGCATACGACGGACGTACGTTTGATTGACAGATAATATCTGGTTTGTGCACATTGTTTGTTCAGGCCGATTAAAGAAACGCGCATGTGTTTCGAATTTTGCTGTATTACTCAATATTTTGTGTACATTGCAACAAAGGTTTTGTTTTTAACAAAATAAATAGTGAACAATATTTTCCCAAAAGGAAGAAATAAATTTTCCAACGTTTACAATATTTTTCAAGGAACAGTTGTAATTGTAAGGTAGAATATTTGTACCTACACAGAACAATTATCGACTTTCAGGGACCACCATCAGACCAATCAGTAATAAACATGTTAATATTAAAAAATACTTTAATTTAACAAAGTGCAATATGTAAATGCAATTTGCCTTTTTTAACTCATGCGGCCTTAAAGGCTTTGTGAGATTTTGCCATCATTTGACATGTGTCCTTGTTTAATCCGTCCGCACTTAACTTATTCGATATTCCTCTCTTCTGTACGAAAGCGTATAAGGGACATTTGAAAAAAAATTACTTTAAAAATCGAAATTAAAACTTTAACTCAAAATCTCAACTTCCAAATCAAAATCTTGACTTTTCTAAACTGAAAATGACCTTTTCTAACTCAAAATTTCGAAATTTCTAAATTCAAAATTTCGACTTCTTAACTCTGAAAATTCCTACTTCAAAGTTAATATTTTGACTATTGAAAACTTGGAATTTCGACTTTTCAAAACTTAAAATTTTGACTTTAAAAACCTCAAAATTTTGACTTATTCAAACTCAAAATTTGGACTTTTTCGATTTTTAAAAGTGGAAATTTCTATTTTTAAATGTCAAAATATCGAGCTTTCAAAAGACGAAATTTCGAGTTTGCAAAAGTCGAAATTTCGATTTTTCCAAAAGTTGAAATTTTGACTTTCTTGAAGTCGAATTTTTTGAGTCTGAAAAGGTCGGAATTTTGACTTTAAAGATAATATTTTGAATTTGAAAAAGTAGAAATTTCAAATAAAAAAAGCCGAAATTTTGAGTTTGAAAACCATCAAAATTTTGAGTTTAGAAAGATAATATTTTGAGTTCAAATTAGAAATTTTGAGTTTTTAGAACTTGTAATTTTATGTTCGTTAACATTTTTCGTATGTTCTTGATATGCTTCTGTAATTTCTGAAATTGCTTTACCAGTATATATACGTCAGAAAATCAGCCCAATATTGTTAGATCTGCACATTGGTGGTTCCCTCTACGGGATTCGATCCATCAACTTTGTGACATTTATGGCAACACCTCCTGCACCACGTCCAGCTCCCTAGACCATGCAGCTACCTAGGCTAAAAAATATAGCTTTGGGTAACCAGGTGATACCTCCTCGTAGGTTTAATCTAGGGTTATTACGCAGTACATTATGTATAGGTGCTCAGTGCAGATCAGCTGTGTGTATAGCAGAGAGGATTCAATGTCTTTCGACAAGGAATGCCGCCACACAAGGTTATAATTTTTATATAGTTTATAAAAGTATCTGTATAAAATAATTATCACGACACTAAAATGCAAATTGATGGTAAATTGACAGGAAAATTTTCGCCTTTCCACAGGCTTCGTCAGGCTGATTATAAATTCTCTACGCACTTGTTTGCATGAGCGATAAAATATTTTTGTTGGTACCAGTACACTAACAATGAAAATTGAAACATAGATATTGCCGTTCTTTATGACATAGAAAGCATTCGAAGAACAGCCAAATTCCTCGGTGGGAAGGCAATCTCGATATTCATTTCTCTAATTCTAACCCCGTTGGGTTCCTACGATAGACCGTAATATTTTAATTTTTAGGCCCTGCATTAGCGTAAATATTCGCAAATCTGGGGAGATGAACAAGTTTCCACGTTGACTGAATTTATAGACAGCTTATATATCTAGCTTATATGTAGCTTTATACAGTACGTCGGGAATTTTGGTGTTGTTGCTTTGTTTATAGATGTTTATAGATATATATTGGAATAAATACCAGAATAGATAGCTATATAAAAAGTGTTCCATGAATGCAACGACTAAACAAAATAACCGCAGTTACTCCAGTTGAACACAGTATAGGTTAGTCAATTGGAAGCTATCTCAATATCTGTGATAAAAGTTACCATCGTGACGAAATCATCAATTATCCAAGTTTTGAATACATGAATACAATTAGCAAAGAATTCTGCTTAAACCGGTGCTAGGGCCGTCTTGAACTTACTATGAGGTATGAGCAAAGCTCATTGTTGAAGGCTTCATGGTGACTTCAAGATGAAGATCAACAGTAAAAGCGTTGTTCCTTTGCTTGTTTTTACCATGTATTTGTAGAGACTTTGTCTCATGTGCATTTACTCCATATCTCTTTATTTACCATTTATTTAGATAAATGTTTTTGATGCTAACGACCTTAACCCTCAAATTTTCAAAGTTTTCAATCCTTTTTGCGTTAGGGGACAACCTTTTCATTTTCCGGTGTGTGTGTGGTGAGGGGGGGGGCGAGTCTTCGTAGAATATATATATATTTAAATGAAAATTTCGAACACATTATTTATTTTCACTAAATATCACATCAAAATGTTATTTTCAAAAGCAACAAAAACTTTATTCTTCAAATCAAGATTACATTATTTATCTCCACGACAAGAAGGATTAGAATATATATTTTCACTTGTATTAAGATTGAATTAATTATTTACAAAATCACTCAAGCCCCCTGCCCCNCCCCCCCCCCCCCCCGAAAATCAAATATCATTATCGATGCAAGGATATGGAGTAAATGCATAATATGATAAAACAAACCACTGGAATAACGCTTTGATTGTTGTTTTTGAATTTTTTTTTTTGAATGAATTTATTGGCAAGAATTATCATAAACAATTTTTACATACAGATATCAATAACCGTTTCGGCACATAAAAGAAAAATGTATGGTGATAAAGGGTCTCCTTGTCTACATCCCCGTTGTACTTCAAAAAAGTCAGAAAGAAAGCAGTTATGGGTATCTGCTGATTTAATATTAGTGTAAACGGTTTTTACCCAATATTTAATTGAAATCCCAAAATTAAAATAGTCAAGAACTTTATCAATAAATTTCCACGATATTGAATCAAAAGCCTTTTCAAAATCAATGAGGAGAAGAATGCCTGGAATATCTTGACTTTCAGTATATCATATATTAGTCTAGTATTTTCCCCAATATAACGACCAGGAATGAAACCGGTTTGGTCACTGTTAATTATGTTGCGGAGGACAGATTTTATTCGTTCTGCAATACAACTAGAGGCTAATTTATAAACCGTATTGAGGAGACTAATAGGACGCCAGTTTTTGAGAAATTGTCTTGGTTTATTACCTTTAGGAATACATGTTATAATTATCTGTTTTTGTGTAATTGACATTTCACCATTTTGAAAACCAAAATTAACAGATCGAAGTACAAATTTACCAATATCTATCCAAAAAAAAAAAAAATTGAAAAACTCACTTGTATAACCATCTGATCCTGGACTTTTCCCTGTTTTCATTCTCTTAATAGCACTTGTTAATTCTGAAAAAGAAATTTCCCCTTCCAATGTTTCTTTCTGTGTATCATTTAACTTAGGAATATCATGAAATGGATCATCTCTAATGAGATCAATATCATTTAGACTTTCTTTTTTAGTATACAGGTTTTGATAAAAACTTTTTGCCTCACTAAGAATTTGATCTTAATCTGTGATCACGTCCCCAGTAGAGCTTACAAGTTTTGGTATACTTTTATTTACAAATTTTTTTGCTTCAAGGTTTAGAAAGAATTTTGTTGGTTTTTCTCTTTCTTCGGCCCATTGTGTTTTTGATCTAACATACTGTCCCTTCATTTTCTCTTGAGGTATTATTTTTAAGTCAGATCTCTTCATCTCTAGATGTTCTACATTGTCAATAATATTCAGTTCTAACTGCCTTATGTCTTCGATTAAACCTTTTTCCTGTTATTTTTTTCTTTTTTGCGATAACTTGCATATGAAATTGACTTTCCCCTAATATCTAATAGTAAAGTTTCTAAAAAAACATTGATCATCAATAGTAAATTAAATCTCATTGTTGTCCAATTCATTCAAATTTTCCCTGTTATATAGCAGTAGAGCATATTGTTCTTTTATTTGTTTTATAGTTTTTTTTGAACTAATTTTACATTCTGGATCATATAAAAGAGAGTTATTGAATTTCGAAAGACCTTTTCCAATTTTGAATTCTTGAAGTTTAAACTGCAGCAGTACTGGGGAGTGATCCGATCTATAACTTGCTAAAATTTTTACATCTTGAATAAAATGATTAAAATTTTGTGAAATTAGATAAAAATCGAGTCGGGCCTGTTTAATGGGATTACTTTTCCTCCATGTAAAGCGCTTTAGATTTGGATTTAGTTCTCTAAAAGGATCAATAAGATTATATACTTCTTTAAGGTCCAACAGCTTTTCTTTCGATTTTGGGTTATTAACATTGCAATAATTTGAAGTATCTAGAGACTGATTTTGTACCAAATTAAAATCTCCAGTTATCAGAACAGTCTGATTGTCAAAATGTTCTATAACTTCAGTTACTTTAGTGAAGAATTCTGGTGAATCTTGATTGGGACCATAAAAAAGATTGATAATAGATGTTCTTTTTCCTTCAATTTCAACATCTATACATAGTAAATTACCATTATTATCCTTCATGGTTCTATGTATTTAATACTCAAAATTATTAGTGAATAAAAGAGCTACCCCCTTAGATTTGATGAAAAGGAATTAAAAATGCATTCTCCTCCCCATTCTCTTTTAATGATCGGCTCATCTTTTTCAGTAAAATGTGTATCTTGAAGACAGTAGATATTACATGACTTGGATTTCAGATAATCAAACACATCCCTCCGCTTTTCTGGTGAATTCAAACCTTGACAGTTGTAAGACACTATTTGTAGAATATTGCTAGTCATTTAAAAAAACTTAGTGAAAAAAATATAAGTAAATTAACACGGCTATATATATATATATTAAACAAAATACAAATTTAATGTCTTACAACTGCCTTTAAATAAATACTGCTTTTTGTTATAACCAAAATTTACCTTAAACCATGACAATATCTGATGACTATACTCTGCCAATATCTGTTCTATAATAAAAAAAAAATCAAAATACAAACAATGAAACATGGTGGTAAATACCAATTCTAAAACAACCTAATGATAATTATCACCTAACTGCGAAATATCCACTCAATGTTCAAAAAATGTACTGGAAAGTAAACAAGTCAGACTAATTTTGCTACATTAGTTTTATAAATCGAACAAATTATAATGAGCTGTTGACAATACACACACAGGGTAAAAAAAACAAGCTCATATTGCATACTGCATAAAGATTAGTTCTGCTTTATACCAATGTATTTAGTACATGAACACACTACCATATATTATTTATTATTGCTCACATGTAATGTAGGTCATAAAATGAAAGGTACATGGACATCTTACTATTGGGGCTTAGGGGAATACTCACAAGGGTGGACGTGAATGCTATGAGGCAATATTATGAAGATATGTATAATTGCGGAGCAACAGATCTTAAATACCAAACTTAACCGAAGTCGCTCAACTGTGAAATGCAAGTCATGGACACCTAATAGTTGGTGCTTTATGTAGTACTCATTAAGATGAATATCATAATGCCATATCATAAACATATCAAGTATATAGTTGATGAAAAATGGATCTAAATGCAAAATTTAACCAAAGTCACTCAACCATGAAATGTAGGTAATGGAAACATAATTGTTGATGCTTTGGGTAGTACTCATAAAGGTGAATGCTATGATGAAAAATCATACAGATATTATGTATAGTTGTTTAGAAATGTACCTAAATACAAAATTTAACCAAAGTCACTAAACCATGAAATGTAGGTCATCAACACTTAATTGTTGGTGCTTTGGGTAGTTCTCATAGAGGTGAATATTATGAGGCAATATTACAAAGTTAACTTGTATAGTTCCTGAGAAATATACCTAAATGCAAAATTTAATCCAAGTCACTCAAGTGCGAAATGTAGGTCAAAGACACCTAATTATTAGTACTTTGAGTTGTACTCATTAAGATGAATGTTATGATGCAATATCATAATGATAACATGTATTGTTGATGAGAAATGGACGTAAATGCAAAATTTAACCAAAGTCACTCATGTGTGAAATGTAGGTCATGGACACCCAAGTGTTAGTGTTTTGAGTTGTACTCATTAAGGTGACTGTTATGATGCAATATCAAAATGGTATAATGTATACTTGATGAGAAATTGACCTAAACTCAAAATTAAACTGCAGTCACTCAAGTATGAAATGTAGGTCATGGACATCTAATTATTAGTGCTTTGGGTACTACTCATTGAGTTGAATATTATGATGAAATTTAATAATGGTATCATGTACAATTGATGAAAAATAGACCTAAACGCAAAATTTAACCGAAGTCACTCAACCATGAAATGTAGGTCATGGACACCTAATTTTTAGTGCATTGGGTTGTACTAATAAAGGTAAATGTTATGATTCAATATCATAAAGATATCACTTCAGGTTACTAAACTATGGACCTAAATGCAAAAAAGGGGGCTGTTACTGTGAAAAACATGTTGAACATTCTGACATCACAATATATACATAACTGCTAGCATAGTGGTGAACTAACCTCTGAAGTTTGGTTACAATGGAAACAAAATTGTAAGACAAATAGAGTCCTGAAAATTTGTGAGAGACATACTGAAATAGGACAGACAGTCAGACGACAAATGACCAAAGCACTTTATACTATATGTCTTCCACATAAGAAGTGAAGAAGTGGGGCAAAAAATAATTAAAAAGATAGTATTATAATAAACATAGTATCACAGTCATAAGCAGTATGTACTAAATACTTCACTATAACTTTTATTGTAAAATCCTTGCTTAGCATGATTCCTTGAATGTAAAATTATCCTCACTTTGATTGCTTAAATGTAAAATTATGCCCACTTTAAGCATTATTTATACATTTGTATATATATTTTCGTAATAAATATTTTTTTACATTAAATCTTTAGATTACAAATATCTTTATTGGACAGATATATTCTCCTTTAATTCACCAAAATAATATTATTTGTAGACCAATAGATACCCTTTCACAAGTATTAAATTAATAAGAACAGGCATGAAAATGAGGTCAATATAGTTAAGCATGAATGTGTCATATTTATCAATTATGGACTTTTTACGAAGTCAATATGTTATATATGGACCTGTTAGGGTTTATATTGACCGAGGACGAAGTCCGAGGTCAATATATTCCTAACAGGTCCATATTTAACATATTGACAGAGTAAAAAGTCCATCATTTTTATATTACATATGTAGTTTCATGGTATCTCGACATTTTTGTGGAGGAAAATTTTGTCAATATATCGGAATTGAATTAGAAATAGAACCTTTATTTGAAGGCGGATGTGGATCTACCATCATCTAGAATGGGTTACATGTACATGAGTGCTCGAAGGATAAATTAATGACAACATTTCTCTTGTATTTGCAAATAAAAAAAAAACAAACAAGTTCGCCTTTTTATTAGCGTGTTTACATGAAGTGTGCAATAAAAACATGTGACAACTGTTAAATATATTTTTCATCGAATTCAGTGGTTGCTTTGTGAAAACATTTAAATACCCACTTTTTTTCCCGGCGGAAAATTAATTATTAATGTGTAAGGCGTTTTCCAACATTTATTAAAATATTTTTTCATAAGACCTTTCTTAGTGAAAAACTTTAGTCTTAAAGTCCAACCAGCCATGTAGCGTCAATAAAACTAAAAATAGAAACATAGCGTCAATATACTTAAAAATAGAAACATGGCGTCAATATACCTAAAATTAGAAACAACACTGAAATATGCTGGATATTCTTAAAATCACGTGAGCGTATTAGCCAATGAGATTAATAGAAACTTATACCATATGTAATATTAACATATATGGATACAACAATAGATGTAGGAGGTAAATATTGCTGCTGTATGTCCTTGGATATGAGTATATGCCAGAATTAAAAGTTATAACCAAGACATTAAGTTAGTGTCAAAATTACATGTCAGATATAATACTGACATTATACCCAACCCTCTATAGTATAAAGACCAAATATAGGACAGATATGTTCTACAGGTGCTTCGAAATATATATGAATGTTTAACGACAAACAAAATCATAGATCCCTAAAAATAAGGTCATGCTAGCAACATGTATCAGTCGAACTTCTAACTACATGTATCTATATAGATTTCACAATACATGTAGCTAAGAATGGTTTCACAATTGCCTATCAATAAAAAACAGAACAGTCGCTGGACTGTTATATTGAGTTCAATATTGAGTTCAAGGAGATAATACTGGTATCAGACTGGTATATATTTACCTAGATCCATCAATAAAAACAAAATGGGGCCATGTAATAAATCTACATAAATTTCAGCAACTCAGAAACAAAATCCTGTCACAGATTTGACAAATTCACTGAACCTTACAATTGAGGTTTTAACTAAATAGAGTATGACAAAAGAAACATAACAGTAAGCAAAAGAGTAAGGCAAAAGCAAATATGTTTCATGCATTATTGCGGAAAAAAATATATATAGCAGCAATTGTCGCGTGAAATGTAATACTAACGTGAAGCTAGCCGTCAATACTATCCGTCAATAGCGGAAGCCGTCAATACTGTATCCGTCAATAATATTCATGAGATGAGGGTGCGTTCGGAAAATGTAATTTATTAAAACTCGGATAATTGATTGTTATAAACGGACAAAATACGTAATTTTTAATGAAAAAAAAAATTAAGAATAACAAGAGAAACAAGAGGCATGGGGGTACGGAAAATTTCCGGAAAAAGTTTTTAAATTTAAAAAACAAATGATCGTAATTTCCTTTATACTATTAATTCTTGTAAAGGTATTCCTTACTGTATGGGTTTTTTTGTTAATTCTAGATCGGTGTATCTTGCTCTTATACAAGGTGTTAGATAACCCAAGGTATTCATGGTATTTTGAACTTTACAGATTCTGCTATCGTCTGCTTGAAAAGGCAATTCAAAGTACATCAATGTGTTTATGACAGGCATCAAAGGCACAGTTAAGTGACTTAAGGCGAAATATACGTAATTAACTTCCATTATTTTGGTATTCGGGGATGTGCCAAAAATTCGGGTATGGTTTTTTGCGTAAAATATATAAATTTGGGTGTGTTTGTAAAACAGATAGTATACAGTATAAATTTGCATGTAGAAATAAAATTTTATATAGATTTGGGTATTAAACAAAAAGCAAAAAAGGCAGTTATTTATGAAACAACACATTTCTGATCATTATTTGCTTTAAATGTTCAATATTTTATGTACTTTTGCTTTGATTTGTTGATTTTTTTAAATTATCATATTAGAATCAATGGTATATGAATATATTCGGGTCCTAAATTAAGTGTTGTTATATATTATATGAATTCGGGGCATGTTTCCGAGATCAATTTGGCACATCCCTACCAGAAAAAATACCAAGTTACCCCCAGGGGCAGGAATTTGGGTACAAAATTTACAATAATTATATACGGTATTACATTTACAGCAACTTCGCTGCAAAGTTTACTGTAACTGTGGTGCGAAATTCACAGTAACTATAAATAATATTACCTCGGTATGGGTCTTACAGTAACTTTGTTACTTAAGTTGCACTAACCTCGGTAGAACATACTGAATTTACAGAAATGTACAAAGCTATGTGATACTGTATAAAAATAAATCAACACCCTAATCCGAATCTCTAAAAACAATGAAATTGACATTTCAAAATTTAGAACAGTTCTAACGGATTCAAAATCATTGATCGATACTGAATAGACATTTTCTGAAATATCCTCACTTATCATTTATATATTTTTATTGAAATCTAAAATCAATTGCCAACACATCGATAACATTTCGATGCTGTCAATTTCGTTTCATGACTTCAATTACTTTCGACGCACTTTCCTACCCCGTAATCCGCCTTAATTGCAACAGGGATCCAGTTTTGAACCCAAAGCTGTATTCAGAATCAAGCGCTAGAATTCTTGCAATTGGTTGATAAAATATTAAATGTTTAAAAACAGAAGTCTAGGTCATGTAACTGATCGATCTACATCAAATCTGATTTCAACAGCGTAACACTGACGTTATAACTTGACATAGGGTCGACAGAAATTTATTTTTCCTTTTTTTTCAGTATGTCAATTTTTGAGTCTTGTTTTGACATTCGATTATTTATCATTTTGTGGTATCCCAGAAATAAGGAAAAGCCTGCGTCTACATTATAAATATTGCCAATTTGGGGAAAC
>MJUU01014513.1:0-12572 GCA_002080025.1 Modiolus philippinarum | reverse complement strand
ATCAAACAATTACTTAAAATACATAATTATATGCTCAAATTGAAAAAAAAAATATGAGTCTTTGACATTTTCAAGAAATTTACCAAAGTTGGAACCGGAATGATAATTCCGAAATCTTATTGCAAATTTATGGACTATATGCAACAATTCTGCTTAATGATTTTATCCATGAATCCAAAAATGTAGAAGGCGTTTGTGTCACATAACACATGTGTCAAAATCCACACCTTTTGGCCTTTGTCAAAATCAAAATCTTGGGGCCTCTTGTTTGCACCAAAATAAAGATAAAAATTCCGGAAGCTTATTGCGCATCTACAGACTATATGCAACAATTCTACAATAAAATTTTATCCCTAAATCAAAAAATGTAGGAGGAGTTTGAGTCACAAGAAAAGTGTGACGGACGGACATCTTTGTGACAAAAAGACAAATCAGATGGAAATCACCAGCAAAATTGTCGACCGTAATGGTCCTGACTTGGTACAGGCATTTCAAAAAGAAATGATGAGCTAAACCGGTTTTATGGCTAGCCAAACTTTAGTGTCCGGTTGTAACTCAACTGCAATCGCCATTGAAAGGCTTTAGACAGTTAAGAGAAATGATCATCTCAGTATAAAGTAAAGAAAGAATCTTGAATTATAGTTTGGACAAAAACTTCATTTTTTTTGCACAAAGGACTGATATCAATTAAAAACCCTTTTTAATGATCGTAAGTAGAGGTTTGATGCATATATAAGAAAACGAATCCAGAGTAAAAGGGTATAAAGTGGAAAATCTATAACGAAAGAAAAAAAATCCAAAAACAGGCCAATTTAGTAGCAACTCAAATTTATATAGACAATAAAATATAAACCAAATAAATAACTAAATACCAAAGTTGCTGTGAATTTATTTTCTGCATAAGCGCATTTCGACAACTTATGTCTCTTCAGTGCAGATAAAATCTAAACGTTTGGAAGACCATAAAATCAAATATGTTTGAAAACTGATAGAGAACAAATACCCAATATGATCTAAATGAAAAGCTAAAATTAGCTAAGGACAGAGCTTTGCTTGAGGGAGATACTCCTTAGTTTTCAACAAAATTTACAAAAATTTAGATATTGCAAGATATCCTTTTAAAAGGAACAGGAACGCCACAAAACAAATGCACTGGTAGTGTGAACACAAACAGAAACTGAAGGTATCATCAAGTACTCTGGAGGGGTAACCCTGCTTAAAACAGCAACAAAGTACCTGGCACCAAAACTGGTGATATGGTAAGACAAATAAAACAATTTCAAAGGAAAGATTGAGTTATCTCTCTTTCGGTGGAAAAAATTGATTCTTGGCGCAGATGTATGGGCAGTTAAGCCTTGTTTTTTTTTTTGACAGTTTTAAGTGATTGCTGCACTATCATTATTATAAATCATCTTAATGTTGGCCTTTTCCAAAAAGATCTAATCTACGATATGACAAACTGCATGATTTAAACTAACATCTTAAGGTATTTTGTTATTTTTTTACGACAGTTATAACCTGGTACACTAATGTGGCAAAGTACTAAAATAAAGTGTATAGTTGTTTTTGCGGGTGTAGTTTGAAATAAATTTTAAAAAGATACACACATATTTTTGAAAATGGGAAATTGAATATTTGCAAAACAGCTAACTTGTAGTCCAAGATTCTTTTTATTACTTTAGTTTGCAATGAAAAGGATGATGATATACGCAAGTTTTCTCTTTATGATATTACAGTTTAGCATATAATGTTAAAATTTTACCAGCAATCCATCAGTTTCTCGGACGTCGAATTTCTTGAACCACTTTGAAAAAATATTGACTTGAGTCATATGCATGTACTTTCCAAATTAGAAAAGAAAGAAAAATGTGGATTTTGGAAAAGGGTTAACATTGGCAAGGTTTTCAATTACTTATGTGTAAGAAGTGCAGTTCTCATTTGCATGTTGAAATAATCACAGGGTAGTTCACTACTGTAGTAGAATACAGAAGGAACAAAAGGTTTATTAATGAGAAACATTTGTCGGAATTAGCATATCAATAATCTATTTTAATAGGGAAATTCAAATTATCCACACTTCGACCATTTATAACAACTAACTTGGAAAAGGGAGATACCAACAAATGTTTCTCATTACATAAACCACAGTCAAAAGACATGACAAATCCGTTAACATATATTTATATCAGGTATTCACGAAGGGTATTTTCTGTTACGTATGTAACACCAATTACACTCTCGCTGATCAAGCCAAGGTAAATTACGAACTAGTATTGTCAAATGTTCATAGACGTAAAATCTAGGTGAATTATCATCTGTAAGACCAAAACGTCATACTTTTCAATAATGTTTGGTGAAGACTTCATAGAATCTGATCCAGGTCGGGATTTTTTAGACAAGAGTTTCGGTCCTTTTAAAGAGTTTCTGCACAAATGAGAGGCTCGAAAGTACCGAAGCAGTTTGAAGTGTTAGAAGTGTTAGATTTTTAGAGTGCGGTTTAAACTCTGTCTATAAAAATGACCAAAACAATTCAAATGTTTTTGAAAATTTTATTCATTATATCCTTTCGAAGGAGTTTTATCTTTTGCGAAACACATCTTTAATGAATTTTAACATAATTAAGGCTTGAAGTGTTAAATTTTTAGAGTGCAGTTTAAAAGCTGTCTATAGAAATGACCAAAACAATTTAGATTTTTTGAAAATTTTATTCATCATATTCCTTTCGAAGATTTTTTTTATTTCATGAATCCAGGGACTATACATTACAATGTAATGTATAGTCCCTGATGAATCACAATTTAAATAAATTTTAGCATTTTAGTGTTTGAAAAGAAGGATTTCACAGTCTTTCGTGTATGAATGCGTCAAATCATTTGTTTTGTTTTGTTTTGTTTTTTTTTTGTTTTTTTGTCATTCAATTTTTGTTTCGCTCTTATTTGCATTCCTGTTTTTGTCTAACAATTAACGTTTAACCAGTTGTATAAATTATTTTAATATATATATTTTTTACATATATGTCAAGAAATTAGTCCAGTATAAAATCTATACACAACTTTTGTAACCAGTTACAAAAAGGTTACAGCAGAGAAATAAATACATGTAATTATTACATAATATAATATAACCACTACACTATAAATCAATATTATACTATGGCCTATGAGAAATTTTATTCTGATGTATTTTATAGAATGGTTACAAACCAGTTACAGTGTTTTTTTACAGGCACCCAATTACATAATATTACCTCATTGATAATGTTTCCCCTGCCTATCTTATGAACTGGTTATGCTATAAAATGTTTAAGTTTATTTTATATGCAATATTTTATAAAAAGGTTACAAAGCAGTTACAGACATTTTTCTCCTCTATTTCATAAAATGGTTACAAATCAGTTACACTTTATTTTATACCAATATTTTGTAAAAGGGTTACAAACATTAATATTTTTTATTTATCTTTAAAATGATTACAAATCAGTTACACTTCAACTTCAAGTATTTCAGAGTTTGCAAAGCAATACACAGACACTGACAAAGGTCATGAAGGTAAGACAAAAGTTTATTTGTTTAACATTCTTTTTATTTCATTTTTACATTGTGGTTATGTAGAAAATTGTGCAAAGCAATACATTGAAACTTACAATATAATTCAAGATAAATTTTAAGCTCAGTTACTTTGAAACTCATAATCAAACAAAATCACACTTCCATATTAATTTTTCATATTGCTAGCAGCATAACATTTATTCACAGGTCAAGTATAAGTTACACATTGCGTTATAATTCACACCTTTATATTAATTTATAACAGGCCAACCAAAGAGTAAGAAATCCCATCATACATTGATTTAGTTAATTAAGTCATTTTTGGAGAAAAACACAACCTTACAACATCTTAAATCAATCTACATAAAGATAATTAGAATTGTGATCTTTAAAAGGAACAATTTCAGTATATTTTGTGGATGAAAAATCTTTTTACTATTGGAAAATACTATTTCTGATTCATTGGAAGGTAATTTTTTTTATATTTATTATTATTTTTCATTCAAGTCATTTACTTACTTAATTCATTACATTGTGTCCTGGACTCCCTTTTTTGATGTATATTTTGACTTCACGGATTACGAAAAAAGGGGGATATGTTCATGCAAGTTTATCCACAAGTTTAAGTTTCTTTTCTGTGAACAATGTATGCTATTATCATTAAACTTTATTAAATACCCTTTAGAGTATAATAAAACAAAAATAATAAAAAAATATATATCCATGCAACCAAGTTGATTCTTTGCTGATCATGAAATATAACATTGTTCAAAAGAGCTGCGAAGCGGGGCTCTGTGTCTGTTTGACATATACCCTGTTTACACTTTCAGTTTTAGATTGATCTAAAGGGAGATCAATTCAAATTAGATCTATCTTAAGCAAGTGTAAACAGTTTAGATCGATTTGGAATCAATCTAAAGTAGACGACATCGTGGTCTAAATTAGATTGATCTAAACTGAATCGATCTTACAGTGATAAATATTTATAAATATATTGTCTTTGCAGGCTAAGTGTAAATGCATCAGTTGATTTTAGATCGATTGCGATTGATTTAAGGGTAAACAATGTAAATGCAAAGTGATTTAAAATATTGATTTACTTTAGATCGATCTGTATTTTGTTCTAATGTAAACACGGTCATATACTAGTATTCTTGTTTTTGGAGAACCACAAATTGTTAAATTAAATTACAATGTATCTGCCTTGAATAACTTATGTTTCCTTCAAATTTAGCACCAGATTTACAGCTTACACATTTAGTAGTTCATCTTTCACAATTTAAATGTTATAAAAAGTATAAAGTCAGATTTCAAATATTTTAGGCCATAATTAAAAAGATAATTGTTTCCCCTTACCATACCCTACCTAATAATTGTTTTAAGTAGGTAGGAAGAAAGTAAATTTCTTTATGATTTTTATTAAAAAGAAGATACAAATTACTTAATCTTTAACCATATTTGAGTAAGAAAAAATTTCTGAAAAGTCAATAAAATTATTTGAATTTGGCGATTTCTTAGTGTCTGTAGAGTAAGGAGAAACAAACAATATTTTATTTTGGCCTTTTCTGCTTTCTATATTTTTTTTTCATTATTTTATAAACTTTCTAAATGTATGACACCTAATGAATAAAGGGCTACGCCGAGCGCAGCATGATACGACCGCAGCATGTCGACCACCGAATTTTTTAAAGTGAATGTGGACACAGTAAAGAGCTTGACACAATAATTAGATGGACACAAAAAGTAGCTAGACACGGTTATTAACTAGAAACAAAATAGGGAAAAAATCAACCCTTTTGATTACTTACTGATAAAAAACCGTAAGAGCTATGCAGAATATGTTCTATCAACTAAAAGTTTACAGATATAGAAATTTAAAGAAAAAAAACATCGAATTCTTATGAAAAGTAAAGATATGACATATTAAGAAAAATTGCAATTTTGGCCCCTTTGACCCCTAGTAGCTCGGAAACGGTAAGAACTACACAAAATCTGTTGCAATAATACTGAAAGCTAAGATCAAGAGGAATCCATAGAAAAAAATCCCATCGAAATCCAATGAAAAATAAAGATTTGACATATTCAGAAAAATTACATTTTTGGCCCCTTTGACCCCTTGTAGCTCGGAAACGGTAAGACCTACAAAAAATCCGTTGGCATACCAATGAAAGCTTAGATCTAGAGGAATCCAAAGAAAAAAATCCCATCGAAATCCAATGCAAAATTAAAATTTGACATATTTAGAAAAATTGCATTTTTGGCCTCTTTGACCCCTTGTAGCTCGGAAACGGTAAGACCTACACAAAATCCGTTGACATGTACCTGAAAGCTTAGATCAAGAGGAATTCAAAGAAAAAAATCCCATCGAAATTTGATGAAAAATAAAGATTTGACATATTTAGAAAAATTGCATTTTTGGCCCCTTTGACCCCTTGTAGCTCGGAAACGGTAAGACCTACACATAATCCATTTTACATACTACTGAAAGCTTAGATCAAGAGGAATCCAAAGAAAAAAATCCCATCGAAAACCGATGAAAAATAAAGATTTGACATATTAAGAAAATTGCAATATTGGCCCCTTTGACCCCTTGTAGCTCGGAAACGGTAAGAGCTACGCCAAATCTGTTGACATACCACAGAAAGCTTAGATCAAGAGGAATGCAAAGAAAAAAATCCCATCGAAATCTGATGAAAAATAAAAATTCTACATAATCTGCAAATTCACAATTTTGGCCCTGTTCGGCCCCTCATAGCTGGGAAAGGAAACAAGTTATCAAAAATCAAATAGCTGAGCACCATATAAATTTTTTCAAGGAATCCATTTAAAAAAACTGCCTCAAAATCGGACTAAAAATAAAAAAAAATATTTTTTTTAGATTTGCCCCTGTTGGGCCCAATTTATCTCGTGAGCGGTACATGCTACTTGAAATTCTTTGGCATACTGCAGATTGGAAATTTCCTCAGGAGCACACTGAAACAAACCCCATCAAAATCCAACAATTAATAAAGATTCTACAGTCAAAAATGTGAAAACACCCAATTCCACCCCTTTTTGGCCCCTTTTTCTAAAACAGGCGGGGCCACCAACTCAAACCAAAACCCCTGTTTGCGCGTGTGCCAAGATACATCATACTAAAATTTCTTAATGATCCGTCCACTAGAAGCAAAGTTATGCTGTCCACAGACGCGGACGCTGACGCCAACGACGCCAACACCATACCAATATACGACCGCAAAATTTTTGCATGTACTCGCAAATTTAGATACAAAGCAAATGGGTGCATGTACCCCCTACTGAAATAAGAAGTGGGCATGCCGCAGCCGGAATTAACAGTTTACAACATTTTCCAAGAAGATCCTATGTTTAACTGTGTTCCTTAGTGGCAGTCATTTTACCCCCCAATTTAGTGCTTTTAGCTTACATTTTTCTAGTTATTCTCTCCGCTTTAGCGGAAGGTTGATAGTGATCATGGTGTCAGTTATTCCGTTCTTCCATACGTCCGTTCTCTATTCTGTCCACTAAAGGGTACTTACTTTGTGGCGACAACTCCTCCTAGACCACTTTATGAAATTCAATGAAACTTTCATAGAATGTTTAGTACATATTGCCATTGTGCACCAGCTATTTAAAAATTTGATTTGACTTGATTTTTTTGTGATTTTTAAAACTAAAATCAAATGGGGGAACGGGGGGAATGTTTTTGTGAGTTTTGCTCACAGTTATTCTAGTTTTGATTTTGGGAAAGGTACAAATACATAAAATTTGGTAGATGACTATAATGTTACCAAGCATTGTTAATATCAACTTAATATATGAAACAGTTTCACAATTTTTCCATATGGTCCAAGGTTAAACTATTATCTGCAGTTGGCGGCCATCTTGGATTTATGATCTGTCTTAAAATCATACAATTATTTGATGAACTCCATGTCACCATGCCTAGTTAATATCAACTTGATGTACAAAATAGTTTTCAAAAATTTATAATTCACAAAGTTTCCCATAGGGTCCTATGTTAAACTATGTTCCCCGGCAGCGGCCATCTTTGATGAGAGGTGAACCTATCAGACATATTGTAGCTCTTATTAAGATGAACAATTTTTCTATTCAAACTTGACCTCTATCTCAAAGTGGTTTTGAAAAATAAGCCAAAATGTAAAAAAAGAAAATAAAAAAATTGACCATTGAACTACATTTACTCCTTTTGGGTTTTCGGATTGTCTTAAAATTGTAGGGTAGGTAGATCTAGCCATGCTGATTAATTTTACTTGTGTCATATTTTCGAAATCTGAAACGGTTTTCATGTCATTTTCAAAACACAGCAATTTACCTTTATGTTGTTTTAAGAAACAGGGGCTATGTTGATTCGTCTTTGGACTAATCGAACACAATTTTGAAACTGCATGACATGATGATGATTTAAAAACTTTAAAGGGGGAATACCAGCAACTCAAAAACTATTCCCTCCTAAAAACCAAAAATAAACCCTTACTTCAGCAACTTGAGACATTTTGTAATTTTTTGAGTTCTGTTTTGCAGAGCCAAAAATTAAAGAATTTTTTTACAGAACCACTTAGTTAATTCTCTGAGCCAAAATTGAACTTGACTTGATTTTCAAGACTGTCTGGAACTGTCTGCAATTTCATTCTCATATTTCTGGTGTAAAACCCCTAAATTCATAAAATTTTAGTTTTAAGGGGCATATAACTACAGAAAGTACTTAGACCTCAGATCCAAAAAGCATGGTGTGATTTTTTTTTGTAAACAAGTTACATACCAAAGTTGAATCCAGTTTGATATTTTGTTCCTCGGTTATTTTTCACAAACCCTAAAATTTTCCAAAGTTTCAAGGGACATAAATCTATTACTACTTTGACCTCTGAATCAAAAGTGAATTTGATCTGATTATTCTGCTATTTTGGGCCCATTTTATTTGATGGAAACAACAAAATTCATAAAATTTCAAAGATCTAAGGGGGTTTAACTCCAGAACTTTACTTGGACATCTAAATCAAAATTCAAGCTTGGCCTGAGTTGTGTAGTAAACAACTTATACTTAATAAAAAAATAAAATAAAGAATGCTGTGAAACAGTTTAATGTAAGCATAAATAAACAAACAAGTTAAAATGCTTGTCGAACTGCAGTAAAAGGTAAAACAAAAAATATATACACATATCAAAACGTTAAAATGATTAAAAAAACAAGAAGACAGAGGTGGGGATTGGCCCCTATGACTTATACTCAACATGTTTGAAGATGGTATGCTATTTCGTTCACAAGTTGTAAGTTGAAAACATTTGTGGATGGACAGATGGCAGAGAGTATCACATATTATCTCTCCCCTTTGACTTGAGCTTTGGTTAATGTATGAAAAATTGAAATTCTTTATGTGGCGGTTGCATGCTTTGTACAAATGCAGACCAGATAAAAAATTGTGCATGATATACAAACAAAAAATAAAAAAGGTAATTTATGTTGTACAATTACCCTTTTCTACTCTTATGAATTACAATAGATCTAAATCAAATTTAAATATTTCAGGTGTATGTAGAATCAAAATGCACTGTCAAAGTCCATCAACTCCTAAAAGGAGAACCATGAAGGACTGGAAGACTCCAAAGAAGCGTAGAATTTTTACTGCTGTCTCTCCATCACCTGATATTATGCAGCCAGTTTTGAAGATGCCTACAAATATGAGACCACTATTTGAACAAAAAGCTGAGGACTTCATTGCTGCTGTCAGTAAGGATTACCCAGTTAAATTGGATAAAGAAGAACATAATGTTTTATTTTTACATGCCTATTTAGGATTTCCGATTTTTACATTATTTATGGCTGCCTTGACCCATATACCAAAAATGTTTCCAGAGCGTATGAAGTATGTGATGAATATCATAAATCAAGTTAGCAACAGGGTGTTTACTATTGAAGAAATACATACAATTGAAGAGATTGTAGAGTTGTGTGCAACATCTAGAGACTTCATGACAGTAAATATGCTTGATATAACAAACATTTTATGGAGTACATCAGAAAAACATAAGGAACCATCTTTGAAGTTTCTAGTTCCTCCAGTAGGTGAATGTATAAATGGTCACTGTTCTGGAAAATTGTACCCTTACAGCAAAACATGGATAACAATATATCTAACTAATGGACCTCTACCAGGACAGAAAGCTACACTTAGGTGCACAGAATGCAAAACTTATTACCATATAGATGGCTATCAGGTCCCTAATAAAGGAAAACAGGTTTATCCACTTGAAATTGCAGAGAAATGGAAACGTGCAAGCAACAAGGTGTACTTTTCAAAAGATCTCCATGAAATGATGTGCGAAAGTGGGTAAGCATTTAATGTAGATTATTCATATATTAGTGACTTGTCCAATCATTTATTTTTTTCTTCTCCAATTCTGGTTTTAAAGTATTTGAGGAACATGTACAACACTTACTGCATTTACAGAATTTTTAGAGAACCCTTAAAAGTATAGGGATGGCAAAATGTCTCGAATTCAAAAAAAAAAACTCCATACAAATACTCATGAGTACTCGAGTACTCGGAGTACTTGTTATTGATAATGTATAGCCACCACATTTAAAATGGGACAAAGAAATTACAACATTAACTATACTGACTTTAAAAAAAAAAATCTTTTATTTATTTTATTTCAATTAATGAACATTAATTCTTCTGTTACTTAATATTATAAACTCTTTAACATGACGTTACCAAGTTGTAACTTAGGCTAATTGTGACGTCATAAACAGTAAAAGTACCAAGTAGAGTACTTCAGGGAATGTAAAATTTTGCAAATTGTCCTGATGACGCCTGCATGTCGACCATAATAAATAAAACATGCAGATCTTTGAAGTGTTGTTGTCAAAATTTGTATTACTTTGTTTAAGTTATGATTGACAACACTGCATACCAAGGTATCCACTTCAGGGAACTCTACCAAAACGAAGATAAAGGCGTTGGTTCACTATTCTGATTAAAAAAATATTCAACGTTGCCTGTCCTGCCAAATAAAAGCTTTCTTCAATTTTGCTGGTCCTATTACTTGATTGACATGTTTCAAAATATTTATAGTGTGATTTTGAATCCGCTAAGAAAGAAGTCTTCGAAGAATGCTTTTTAGATATATTTTACAGAATAAAACAAGACAATAAATATCAAGAGGTCATTAAATTTTAAAGGTTGAATTTCTTGAACTTTCTTTGACTACATTTCAGAAAAACGAAAATAGAATTCTTTGCGATACACATGGCAGGGAACACAGAAATATCAGGCGAATGCAGATGAGGCGCAATAAATAGAAAATGAAAATGTAACAAAAGAAAAAATATTGAGAAGATACTTAAACTACATGATTAAATTTAGAAAAAAATCCATGAATTTTAAAACAAGCCGAGTATTCGAGTAATTGTTGCCATTTCTTCTGTAAAGTAATGTTTTCCATTTTCAAAGTAATATACATGCGAAGTCACTGAGTTGGTAGAAGTGCAAAAAAAAAAACATCTAATGATAATAATTACATTACTTTTTTTCAGGAACCATGCTTTTGTTTCTCACCAAGCATTTGCAGAAATTTACAATTCAGTATACTCTGAGAGTCATAATGATGCAGTAAAGTTTCACAAATGGAAATATATAATGGAACAGTCTAAAAATGCAGGTATAGATTATATGATCATAACTTGAAGTTACAAGTTAATTAGTCCCCATAGGGTTTGTAAGTGTAATAAAATTTTGAAACTTCCAGGTACATAAATGGTACCTGGAAGTTGCATTTTGTACGAAAATATATGATGTTTCAAACAAGAATTGATATGTTACAATTTCAAAGTGTCATGCTATGGTGGGAAATGTTTCAAATTGCAGTTTTGTTGTGAATTCTGGGGTATCACATAGGGAGACTTACAAACCCTATGATTAATAGTGAATGCCCTATGGTAACCAATTTTTTACTTACTAGGGAGCAACCATCTGATGGACATGAAAATAAGTTTCTATCTACCTGAAATACGAAAATTTTAAGTTTAAATTTAATGGAACTTTGATTATTGAAAGGGTATCTTTTGTTTAATATGATTCAACTTGTTATACTACAAAATTTTGAAAATTTCATTTTTTCAATTCAGTGTTTTCATGGTTTTGTAGACAATATTTTCTTTAAAAAGGGAAGTCAGTGTTTTTTCATGTTTCAGTCAACTCAAAAATTCTTGCACCTGTTGAAAAATAAATTGACTTGAATGGATGTGGGTTCTGTTTTGTTACTTTTAGTATTTCATTTAATTTCTTGTAGTCTAGTAATGCAATTCTAGCCAAATTTGAGTTGTCAACATTCTGGGAACTTACCATGCTGCGCTCGGCATAGCCCTTTATTTTTCTTTTAATTATTAGCTGCTAGAAATGATTTAAAAGCAGAACTATCAAAATAAAGTTTAAAATGCAGATATTGAACTTGTGTTTGCAGAATTTACTGCAAAAATTGGACCAGAGGAATGTGATATAGCTCTTGTTACAACTGATGAAGAAGACATAACCAGCTTTGAAGAACAGATAAACCTCCAGTTAGGTGCGCTCATTTTATTAAATTTCAAGGAATAATATATTAGATTACCCATGTTTACAAACTGGGGTATCACAAGGCTAACAGATCCATGTATATTCGCTCAATTAAGTTTTAACTTGCAGTTAAATTGATTACTTCTCTAACTTTATTGTAGAAAATGACCTAGATATCTCTTTTTTTCTCTTAATGAATCTGTAATTTTAGAAAAAAAATTAATGATTTGGGGGTTTCAATTTCAAGGAGGTGGGGGCGTCCGTGACCAATGGACACATTCTTCCATTTTTTTTTTAAACTGAACATTTGTATGGAATAATTATATGCTATACTATAAAGATATTTCTCAACAAAGCCTGAAAGACCTGTCTTTATTCAATTACAAGTATTATAACAATCAAAACATACCATTCAAACAATATTGGTTTGATTAGGTGGGGGGGGGGGGGG
>MJUU01014505.1:28616-107921 GCA_002080025.1 Modiolus philippinarum | reverse complement strand
ATATATATATATATATATATATATATATATATAGATGGAATTATATATACAGATGATCAGAATAAGAGTCAAATGATTAGAAAATGAGAAGGAAAATGTTAAATTTTGATAGTTCATTTACACGAGAAATTCATATGAGCAACCATAAAGAGATTAAAACATTGAAGGGTTCGTGGTGACTTCAAGATGAAGAACAACAATAAATGTTGTTCATTTCGTTGAAACTTACCACGTATTTGTATGAATTTTGTTCCATGTTTATATATCTACAAAATTACTTTATTACTGTTTCATGCAATATGTTGAATGAAAGGATATGGAGTAAATGCACATGAGACAAAGTCTCTACAAATGCATGGTAAAAACAAGCAAAGGAACAACGCTTTTATTGTTGTTCTTCATCTTAGGGTCACCATGAGGCCTTCAACAATGAGCTTTGCTCATACCTCATATACATGTCCATACAATTACTCTTTGAAATAGACCGCCCAAGATAGTGACATTGGTCTTATTATTTAATACATGTGATCATAAAAATGTATATATTTGAATGCCGTATTTATTGTGCTTATAGTTTAACTCTACTAACACAACAAAAATACACAATTTAAAGGGATAAATTTTACTTGACCAAATACACGAAATAAACACAAGTATAGATAGAAACATATTACATTGTTCCTCTATCCTATATTGTGATTCGGAACAACAAATGCCGACATCGCAGCACTTTATAGTTCTTTTCGACAATCGAAGTATCTAAAGTATAAAAATATAATGTAAAAACGTTTTAAAAAATTTCCGAGGAATAAGACTGTGTGCCATCTTTAAAAAGGACAAAAATATATATCTGCATTTAGACAAATATCCTGCAACACTCCCATGTACTTAGATATAGGTGTATTAAAACCATAATCAAATTTAAAAACTGAAGGAACATAACTCGCCTGCAAATACTATAAAAAATCATTTCAAACAGTAAGTCATAAAAAAATCCAAAAGGTCCGATCGTCATGAAACTTGCACTGCAAATATGTGTATCAATCTTTCATGTACTAGATGGGAAGTTAACCTACTGAAAACGCTGTTTTGTTAAAATTACAATCCTATGAAATGTTTAAAAATCTTGCATTTTTAAAATTCAAATATTGAATAAAGAAGCTTAAGGTATCACCCATTTGATGATATCATTTCACAACATAATATTAATTCAAACAAGAAAGTCACATTTTGTTTGTCGGAGAATGATCTAACCTGATTCTATACTGATATCCCTATTTAATATTTATATATTTTCCGTTTTAAACATTTGCTATTCCTTCCTATATATAGATGAGTTAAAAGACCAACCGAGTTCAAGTGTATAATATATATGAAATTGTTATATAGATAGCGGTGATATATCGAGTTTTCTCAGTTAAATAAATGTCATATTGTCACCGGTGACAATAAAGGATTTCTAGTCACTGGATGACGTCTTAATGAAGCGACGTCACAATGTCTCTTCAATGTCGTCGTCAAGTAAACAACTGGCGTATTGACATGAAAAAAATAATCCGCATCTAAAATCTCGGTTTTTGAGTAGAAAATCTATATAATAAAAAGCATAACTAATTGACCGTTATGAATATCAATAAAAATGTCACTCGTGTCGATCAACGCAGTGGATTTAACTCGTTGCAGAAGAAGTTTTGCAACTCGTTAAATCCTTCTGCGTTGTTCGGCACTCGTGACATTTTTATTGATATTCATGACGGTCAATTAGTTATACTATAGCTATTATTTTGCTTCACAAGATGAACAACTTAATACCGAGGTAATTTTAAAAAATTTAGTTTCTGCAGATGGTCATTTCGGTAACCTATGTCTGTTTAGTGCAGATTGAATCAAAATTTAGGAAGACAAAAATATCATAATATACAATGATCTGTTGACACAGAATATGTCTCGCCTTTCACATGCATTTCGCATGAATTAAGCAGCAGCAATGATACCAAATGTAGGTCTTAATTTGTGTACACTACCTGCTTGCTTAAATCTTCATATCATTATATTGTTCAAGCATAGTAGAGGGGTCAATGTGTATAGTCTTCAGAATGCAAATGTAATCAAATATCGAGTGGCTGCAAAATTTCAAAGTCAGTGGAGCATGACTGGGGGGTCATAGACATATAAAATGCCACTGAATCTGATCTCAATCATGATAATGTAACAGAATACCACAGATTAATGGGCTACTATGAGTGTTTGATGTTGAACAGACCCCCCCCCCCCCAAAAAAAAAAAAAAAATTAACATTTGATAAACAGTGCAAAATTTCGAAGTCAGAGAAGCATGAATGTGGGGACATAGACATAAAACGCCACTGAAACTGATATGTACAGACGCTAATGGAATTGCATACCAAATATCAATGGGCAACTAAGAGTGGTTGATGCTAAACAGACCAAAGAAAAAACTTAAACAGTGATAAACAGTGCAAAATTTCAAAGTCAGTGGAGCATGACTGCGAGGGCATAAACATAAAACGCCACTGAAACTGATCTGTACTGATGCTAATGCAGCTGCAAAATGAATATCAATGGGCAATTATGAGTGGTTGATGCTAGACAGACACAAGAAAAAACTTAAACATTGATAAAAAGTGCAAAATCTCAAAGTCAGTGGAGCATGACCGCTAGGGCACAGACACAAAACGCTACTGAAACTGATCTGTACTGATGCTAATGCAACTGCATTCCAAATATCAATGGGCAAATATGAGTTGTTGTTGCTAAACAGACACAAGAAAAAACTTAAACATTTGACAAAAACAATTCAAAATTTCAAAGTCAGTGGAGCATGACTGCGAGGGCATAAACATAAAACGCCACTGAAACTGATCTGTACTGATGTTAATGCAGCTGCATACCAAATATCAATGGGCAACTAAGAGTGGTTGATGCTAGACAGACACAAGAAAAAACTTAAACATTTGTAAAAGACAATTCAAAATGTCGAAGTCAATGGAGCATGACTGTGGGAGCATAGACATTAAATGCCACTGAAACTGATCTGTACTGATGCTAATGCAACTGCATACCAAATATCAATGGGCAACTATGAGTGGTTAATGCTAAACAGACACAAGAAAAAACTTAATCATGGATAAAAAGTGCAAAATCTCAGTCAGTGGAGCATGACCGCTAGGGCATAGACATAAAACGCTACTGAAACTGATCTGTACTGATGCTAATGCAACTGCATTCCAAATATCAATGGGCAAATATGAGTTGTTGTTGCTAAACAGACACAAGAAAAAACTTAAACATTTGAAAAAAAAATTCAAAATTTCAAAGTCAGTGGAGCATAACTGCGGGGGCATAGACATAAAACGCCACTGAAACAGAGCTGTACTGATGCTAATGCAGCTGCAAAATGAATATCAATGGGCAATTATGAGTGGTTGATGCTAGACAGACACAAGAAAAAAACTTAAACATTTGAAAAAGACAATTCAAAATTTCGAAGTCAGTGGAGCATGACTGTGGGAGCATAGACATGAAACGCCACTGATACTGATCTGTACTTTGCAACTGTATACCAAATATCAATAGGCTAGCATAGGTGGTTGATGATAGACAGATCCAAGAAAAAACTAAAACAATTGTGGACGCCGCCGCCACGTTTTTTCGACCATCGTCGAAGGCTCGACAAAAACTTATAGAGAATACATAACCAATAAGATCTATATGAAAAGCCAAAATAAGTTGAGGACAGAGCTTTGCATGAGGCAAGAACTCCTTAGTTTTAAACACAATTCACAAAAATGAAGTCATTCAAAACAAAATCTTTTTGTTCAGGCCAGCACCGAGGAACTGATTACTTGGCTGGTGAAAACCCGCCTGGATTAACAGTCAAGAAGCAGGGGCATCGACCGAGTAATAATATAATGTTATAGTGGAGTATTCAACAATGAAACATTTAAAATCGTCTTCATGTGAAGATAGGCCCATCCAGATAAATAATATCTTCTTAGTACAGCTTAGGGTAAAGTAAGTGAGAACCGATCCGTCAGTGTATAGCGAATAATCCAAGGACAATTACAACATCGGAAAACAAAGAAACAAAGACATGACATAAGTACGGCACAAAAAAATACGAAGATAAACAACACGGACCCAATAAAAAAAAAAAACATGGGCGAGATCAGGTACACTAGTAGAGTAAGCATCTCATGCTATCTGAAGTCATCCGCAGTGTTGAACACGTCAAATCCGGTCGAGGAAGCAACCATCTTCTGCTTTTAAATCAAATATTCGGNAAAAAAAAAAAAAAAAAAAAAAAAAAAGGCAGAAATCTCCCCTTACATCGTAAAAAATTATTTTGACATCCAGAAGATGACGATGACTTTGTATACTTGTATACTTAATAAGAACTCCACACCAACGTTTCAAAGCAGATTTTCGATAGAACCTTGCCAGGGCAGGTCATAGTTGCAACAATTTTTTTTTATGTTTTAAGACCAATATCCAAGAAGATAAGATTGATTCGTTTGGTGGTATGATATGCTCTTTTGGATCATACAGACTTGGCGTACATACCAGCGGTATATATTATTAATAAATAATGCTCCATATTGCTTCATTTAATTCAATTGGTAAATAACAAAATACCGAAGTTACGGTAATTTTGATAAGTCATATTATTTTGATTTTCAAGTGAATTGTATAAATTTTTGATAAACGTAAAAGCTCTTTATTAGCTGCATATTAGGTGTATAACCAACTAGGGAGACTAAGTACATTCTTTTTTCTCCACCAGACAGTCATATTTGAATTTCTATACCCCTTGAAGAGTAATGATTTGATATTTGGTTTGCTTTTGTATATATTTGGTCTGAAGCTTTTGTATAATGAGTTGTACCGTAGTTCCACTTTTCAGGTAAACCACCTGTCTATTTTCTCTTTGCCGATCGATTTTATTCCTTGATAGATATATATTGGATTTCTCCGCCAAGGATTTCTCGGCTTGTGGAGGAATTAATAATTTGATACTTAGTTCGAAGCTTTGTTAATTCAGTTCTTACCATGTGACCTCATTTTGGGGTCTGTCTCTATCTTCTTTCTGCCTTCAGAAAACTTTATTCTTTTATTGAAATTTTTAGTTAATGATTTTATTGGCTCTAGTAGAAAATGGGGGTAATAAGTTAATTACTGAACACAATTTTCAAGATCCATGGTCCAAGAGGCAAAGAGACAAAGCAGGTGGAAAACCACCACAAAAATTGTCGACCTCAATGGTCCTGACTTGGTACAGATATTTTAAAAGAAATGGTTGGTTAAACCGGTTTAATGGTGAGTCAAATCTCCCCTCCCATGGCGGTAGTGTCGGATAGCAACCCAACAGCAATTGTTGTTGACAAGTTGGAAGACAGTGAAATGTTCATTCCTGTACTAATTAAAAATGAGGTTATGGGAGACGTGTTGGTTGGCTGATTGGTAAAAGTCATTTTCATACTTTAAGACAAAGCAAATTAAACCCATGGTACATGTTACTGCTCCAACCCTCAAAAACACCAAGGTGATAGTTTGAATCTTAATATTTGTTTTGAAGCTTTGGTATGTTTTTCCATGTTACTTCACGTCCTTCAATCATCCACCTTTTTGTTTTACGATAACTTCATTTGTTTCTCCATTGTAGTCCTCTGTTAACATTTATCTTCAAGGTGCATGTTATGATTTTCAGACTGAAGCTTAACTATAGAGAGTTGTACCTTGCCTTCCCCTTTCAGGTCCCTCACTCATCTACGTCATGTCTGCCAAAAACTTTGATTTTTCTTTCTTTTGTTGTGCTCTATCGAAATTCTTTTAATCAAATTCTCAGCTTGTGTATTTAGTAATGATTTGATATTTAGTCTGAAGATTAATTTTAGTGATTTGCCCTTTGCTTCCCTATGCAAGACTGTCACTCATCTATTTGCTGTTTGTTTATACGTTAAAATTAGAACAAGGATATGATAAGCGGCCCGTCAGTCCACAAGATCTAGTTTTGAATATTTTTCCTTTATTTCCATGTTTTGGTTGCTGTCTCATGAGTGTATGAATTATCGCTTTTTGTCATGTCTCTGGGCTTTGATTATTGTATTAACGTGTCCTTTTTTCCTTTGGTATACTAGTGCCGGTTATTCCACACGGTTCACTTGTTTTGTTAGAAACAATTACCGTTCAAAGTTGAAGAACTCTTCATTGTCTTCTTTGTGGTACATAATGTAAATCCACTCTGTTTTCTTTTTTTCAATATTTCAGGTGCTGATATTAATGTATTGTGTATAGCTCCACGTCATGTTGATAGAACAGATTTTTTCTCTTCCTTCTATGAACTTCTGAAGCAACAGCCAGAAGTGAAAGACATAAGGGTAAATCAGTGGTTCAAGTCAAACATAAGTTAAGATTAATTAGTTTAGAAATTGTTGAGAGTTCGGTAAACCCTTGATATTGCCACTGTTATCATTTAAACATTTATCTGCTTTATTTTTTAAGTTCTTATAAACCCTTTTTTTGATTCCAGCATATGATTTGACAAGACTTGGTAATATGTCTTGGGTTTACTTATTAAATTGGTGTTGTCACAATAGGGAAGTACAAATAACTAAATACCGAAGTTACTGTGATTTAACTTTCTGCATATGCGCATTTCGACAAATTATGTCTCATCAGTGCAGATAAAATCTAAACGTTTGGAAGACCATCAACTAAAAAAATGTTTAAAAACCGATAGAGAACACATAACCAAAGTGATCTAAATGTAAAGCCATAATCAGCTAAGGACAGAGCTTTGCACGAGGGAGATACTCCTTAGTTTCCAATAGAATTTACAAAATTTTAGATATTGTAAGGTTTCAAAAATAATCGGCTTTCGGGTCAGCACCGAAGTACTGACTACTGGGCTGGTGAATACCCTCGGGGACTAACAGTCCACCAACAGTGGCATCGACCCAGTGGTAACAAATAACTAAATACCGAAGTTACTGTGAATTTACTTTCTGCATATGCGCATTTCGACAAATTATGTCTCATCAGTGCAGATAAAATCTAAACGTTTGAAAGACCATCAAATAAAAAAATGTTTAAAAACTGATAGAGAACACATAACCAAAGTGATCTAAATGTAAAGCCAAAATCAGCTAAGGACAGAGCTTTGCACGAGGGAGATACTTCTTAGTTTCCAATAAAATTTACAAAATTTTAGATATTGTAAGGTTTCAAAAATAACCGGCTTTCGGGTCAGCACCGAAGTACTGACTACTGGGCTGGTGAATACCATCGGGGACTAACAGTCCACCAGCAGTGGCATCGACCCAGTGGTAACACATAACTAAATACCGAAGTTACTGTGAATTAACTTTCTGCATATGCGCATTTCGACAAATTATGTCTCATCAGTGCAGATAAAATCTAAACGTTTGGAAGACCATCAACTAAAAAAATGTTAAAAACTGATAGAGAACACATAACCAAAGTGATCTAAATGTAAAGCCAAAATCAGCTAAGGACAGAGCTTTGCATGAGGGAGATACTCCTTAGTTTCCAATACAATTTACAAAATTTTAGATATTGTAAGGTTTCAAAAATAATCGGCTTTCGGGTCAGCACCGAAGTACTGACTACTGGGCTGGTGAATACCCTCGGGGACTAACAGTCCACCAGCAGTGGCATCGACCCAGTGGTAACACATAACTAAATACCGAAGTTACTGCGAATTAACTTTAAAATAGTAATTAATAGAAAAAACCTTACATTTCAATATTAACTATTATGGTCGTGTTTTTTTTCGAAGTGACTGTAATTATCAACTGCAAAGGAAACAACGGCAGTAGATTTCTGAAGGAACAAAGATGAGGTTATTACAAAAATCGAAGTCCAAACGAGAACACAGAAAACAATGACGTTCAGCAGCTACAAAACACAGAAATGAAAAAAAAAACAACATTCAAAACCAAGGCACTAACAGTGTGAACTCTCATGAAACTGAGAGTGACATCAGGTGCTCCGGAAGGCTAAGCATGTCTTGCTTTGTTAACCAGAAGTGTTCTTATTACCAAGGAATGTATTCAATATCTTTTGTTGTAACATATTTATCTGGAGTCCACATAGTAACAAAAGATAATGGGAAACTGTAAAGGTCGAAGTATGCTTCAGAGATATGCTTCAAAGTATGCTTCAGAGTTATTTGAATTAAAGTGCTTCGTAAAAAGGCGCGCGGAGGCATTTTAGTAACAAAAGATAAAGGGAAACTGTAATTTGTAAAATTCAAAGTATGCTTCATAGTTTTTTGAATTAAAGTGCTTCGTAAAAGGGTAAGCGAAGGCATTTTAGTAACAAAAGATAAAGGTAAAGTGTAATTTGTAAAATTCAAAGTATGCTTCAGAGTTATTTGAATTAAAGTGCTTCGTAAAAAGGTGCGCGGGGGCATTTATCCACCCATTTTCTTACAAAGCCGTTTAATTCAATTATTTACTCTTAAACATACTTTTAAATATTCCGGCTGTCTCGAGCTCTTGTTGTTTACGTTTGTCCTTTTTGTCTTTTTTATGCAGCTCCTTGGAACATGTTGGCATGAAAATATATTTTTCAGCCATTGTAGGTTTTTCCAGTTTTCTTTTTTATTTTATTTACCTGACTTGAAGACAGTCAAAATGATAATGTACAAAAAACATAATTTTCTACTCATGCTTACACTCGTCACAAAGTGGGTTTATCATAGTCTTCTGACCACCTAGATGTTACAAGACGCCAGTATAGGTTCAATCGTACGGTCTCGGAAAATTTTCCTGCATGAAGCTCATCGTCCACATCATCTCATATTCAAAGAAAAGATTGTAGATGTCAGTTGTTAAGTATACGCAATATGGAGGAATATGCATATAGAATTATTGAGGTATAAATAATCAATTCGTGGGTAAATCATTTGAGAGATTCAAAGGCAGGGAATAGAGAGAGATAATATAAAAAAGAGTTGGAGTGTCTTGAAAAACAACAGAAATGCTCATAACAAATTTTTAACATTTATTATTAGATTACGTTATTTGTTATGAACTAATATTTTACTTGTTTTAATAATCAATCAAAGCATTTTGGAAGCTACATAATAATCCGCATTTCTATCCATTTTACATTTATCTATGTTAGGACCTAATCAATTTGAACATTGATATTATTTTGACAGGCAATAGAAGAGGCTTTTGTTCCTGTTATGAAGATGAAATATGATGGCATAGAGGTCAGTAGGGAGTATGTTTAAAAAGCTGTCACAGGAAGTGTTCAAGAAATACCAATTCAAATGTTTTTTTTTCTTACTTTGTCGGGATTCTTTTTTATTTGTGTCATTTCAGAAATTGATATGTTTATGTAATGCAAAAATAAGTGATTGCTAAAAATATAAGCTTGATGATCCACAATACAATTGATAGAATGAAAATTATCAACTGTAAGGTTAAATTATTGTGATTTCATTTTGGTCAAAATCTCGCAATGCAACGCTTACATTCTGAACATTATCTACTGCAAATGAGGGTGGTAAGGAGAAGGTATAAAAATAAAAATTGTGGTATGCTGTCTAACTTACCTAGGGACACTCTCCTGAAAACATTTGCAGACAAACTGTAATGAAATATAACTTAAGATTTATGTTAGTAATTCAAAAATAATTGCTTCCAAACGGTTGTGCTCTTTAGTGATGTAAGCATGCTTGCAAATACCCTTCTCAAGGCTATCTTCTCTGCAATTGTTAAAAAATAATAATGAAAATCATTTGCAATAAGTCTATCAGCAATATTCAGTTTTATAAATTAGAATATTTAGGCTCAAAACAATTTATCTGATGGAAAAAATTTCCATTGATTATGTTATTGTTTAGATGAAATATTTACAATTTGATAATTGAATCGAAGGAAAAGAGACGATTATGAATATTGTACTTGTTGTACTTGTCATTATTTCTGTGTATTTTCAGCTTGATATGCCATTTGCCAGATTGGCTCTTCCACAAATTGCAGATGACATTGATTTAAGAAATGAATCATTGTTAAAGAACCTCCATACGAAATGTGTTAGAAGTTTAAATGGTAAGAACAATTTCATTTTCATACTCGATCAGTGCATACTATCTATTCAAGATATATATTTGTTTTTGGGTACAGATTACAATGTCATGGCGTAGGAAATAGTTCGGTATTTGGCGACTTTTTCTCAGTTTAACTCACCCTAGATCAATTATCTGAAAAGACATTATTTAAGAGTTGTATTTTTACTTATGATTTGAAGCGATTTGTTAATGTTTTGATAGTTACTACTACAAATATTCATACACCACCGTTTCCTCAGTATCAGGCGGACATATTATATTGATTGTCTATTGATTGTTAATAAGTTATAAATAGCATAAACGATGTGTATTTTTAGACTTTTTATTTACTGATCAAAATTGTGATCTATGTATAGCTACGATGGTATATTATTTGTGAATCAGTTACTTATAGCAACATTGTTTGAGCGGAAATATTTCATTATATATCAATTATTTTAGAAATAAAAGATATGGCCATGTCTTTCCGTATAGCATTAGTTCACGCTAAGGTTTGAAAAAAAGTCATTGATAGTAATTAGAATTTTGAAAAAAAAACAAAAAAGAAAAAAAAAAACAAACAAAAAAAACAGCAAAACAAAAATGAAATAGAAAGCACCAATATGCTCGCAAATATCTGTCCAATTAATGTTTGTAAGATGTTGACAGTCATAAAATTCAATAAAAATCAATAGAAAAAATAACTGTATTATCTAGTACAGGTGCAATTAACTTCCCCCCTTTTCCTTGTTGCTAAGTGTGAACAACTTGGGAATTGGGTTGTTCATCCAATAATTAATGTCTCATAATATATAAAGATGTTCCATTTAATAAATTCTTTATTGTTGTAGATGATGTTACATTTCACACACACACATATATATATATATATATATATATATATATATATATATATATATATAGTATACAATATTTAGCTCGATGTTACATGAGCTGAGCCTGATGGTATTAGCTATCCCAAAATCTTTACAACATTTTGTTTTTGTTTATTAAAAACTCTACCCACAATTATAAATATTTGATATTAAAAATATACTTTTGACCAATGGTAACAAGTCTTATAACTGGTCTTTAGACATGGGTGCGTAAATGATTAGATGTCAAGAATAATTATTTGATGTCTGCATTTCTTATCTGAAATCTACAACTGTGGTACTATTAAAATAGATGACTGTAATCCCGTGTTGATTTATAGTATTAATGTTTACAAGATTAACACATGTCCGTGAGAAAGTTGCATGGTCTTCACAGAAGTAAATTCAGATTAAAAGAAAAAATGTGAAAAATGGACTATTTAATATATAATGAAAAAATATTAATCATTAGCCCATAATTATACCAAAATATAACATAAGAAACAGTAAGGGCTAATGGTGATCCCGGAAGAATGCAAAGAAACGAACCCTATAAAAGTGAGAAAAAAAATCATAAATGTATATGCATCTTTTTCGTTAATTTTTTGTTTATTGTTTTGTTTGAAAATGGCCCTTTTCAAAATTGTACAGGTATGTGAACAATCGAGTATCTTTGGATATGGGTTTACCCATATCTTTTCTTGTTTAAGTAGATGGTGCTTTTTTATTTTTGAGGGACAAATAATTTCATGACATTCGGTGAAAGCTGTGCATGATAAGGAATTTTATTTGCCCACTTTCAGTCTGAGAAAACGCAGAATTCGACAACGTTATTGTATTTGACAACTGTAAGGTTGTTGAATTCGACAACTTTAGTAGTTTTTCATATTTTGGCATCATATAACAAAAATTAGCATTCTTTTGAAAGTTTGTCTTGTTATATGAGGTATTTCCGCACAACTTTATCAGTGGTCCAAAAAAAACTGTAGATGAATAAAAAAAATCCCCATTACCCTTATTATTAAAATGAGTTGTCAAATTCAACAACTTTGAAGTTATTAGCAGTCAATGAACAGGCTATCTGTTATAAGTATACCTTTCCAGTATTGACCGTATATTCTTCATGATTCCGTTAAATTGGCTTTGGGATCCAATGACCTGAAGATTTTACAATTATACTGGCCTCTCACTGATACTGGCGATGTCTACTGAAATCGATGATGATTCTTTACCAAACCCTTCGGGAAGTTTTGAATATGATTATTATTCCGTAGTGCAATGGTGTTTTTCCAGAAGACTAGGCTCCTTGAGCCAGCCGGCAGTTTAGCGGCCAGCACTCCTCGACCCATCTTTCTAAATTACGTTTTGTCTATTCTTTCCTTTTCAAGATTGTGGTCTTAGAGTTAATGGTCTACCTGTATTGGGTGTTATTTGTATGTTTATTATACTGTAGAGAAACGGGATAGAGAAAGGGGAGGTTTGGATACCCATAAACCGGTTTAACCCTACCGCTGGCTGTTGCTAGTGCTGGTAGCAAGTCCGGCTTTCCCGAGTTTGTTTTTCTTTTGTCATTTTTTTTTGTTTTTCTTGTGCAGTTCCCTGGTTGATTGTGACATGTTATTGTGGCGTTTGGCCATCCTGTAATCTTTCCTTCATTAATTATACCCCTCGCAAACAAAGTTTGGGGGTATATAGGAATCACCCTGTCTGTCTGTCCGTCTGTCCGTCTGTCCACACTTCTCCTAAGCGCAACTCCTCTTAAACCACTTGAAGGATTTTGATGAAACTTTACACAAAGGAAGGACACTATATGGAGATGTGCATGAAGGAATATAATTATTGTTCAAAACCAGGAAGGGGAGATAATTGAACTTCGACTTTTCATTGATTCCCCATGTATGGGTTACCTCTTACGCAAAACTCCTCTTAATTAACAATTGGTTAAATTAGTCATTTGTTTTTTTTAAATTGAATGCTCGAATATTGTTATTGTCTTTTCTAGGTTGTAGAAATACAGATGAAATTTTACATTTAGTACCTAATAAGGACAATTTCAGGATGACACTTCGTTCAGTTAAACTATGGGCAAAAAGTAAGTTTATCAAATAGTATTTTATTATTGTTTTTAATTAACTATTTTTAGCACTTTTAAATTTAGCAACAACAAAAAATTACAATTGCAATTGGTAGGTTAAAAACAAACCTCTTTATTTTGTTTTACGTTTATTTTCGAGGTAGAAAGGTCTTACCTTTAAGCCAAAGAATATGTCGTTATCATGGTATTTGTTATACATATACAACAAAGTTTTTGTACTCTTTATATTGGTTGGGGGCTCGGATTTATTATCTGTTTGAGAGTTTATTTTTACAGTAGAAACTTAAAAATGAAAAAAGGAAAAGTTTTTTATACTGAAAATAGAACGTTTAGGCATACTTGACATACATCGGGGGATATCTAGTTACAAAGATGGAAAGAGCCATTTATTTTACCACTGAATTTGTATTCTTCAACTATTACTGAAGGGCTTTGCTTTTTTATGCCGCACACAGCAATTAATCGATGTCTATCTGCCTGTAAGTTAAGCTTTGTGTTTAGATCAATACCTTGACAATCTCCTAAAGTTTTTTTAGCTCTCATAACTAACACTTAAGTAAGTGAGAACCGAACCGTCAATCAAAAGAACGAACAATCCATGAACAATGGCAAAATCAGACACACTAAGAAACAAGGACACCACTAAACTCATGGACAGCACAGCAGCTTTGACTGATATACCGTATAGCGGGTCAAAAATTTCGCGGATTTGAGTGGAAAATGTATGCCAAAAATTTTAGCGTTTTAATATTTCACGGATTATCAAAGATCCCATATATATCCTAAGAATATATGAAATATTCGCGAAATTTATTATCGCGATTTAAGTCTATCCGCGAAAATACGCGAAAATTAAAACCCCGCGAAAATAACCCGCTATACGGTATAATGCTGAAGTGAATTGTTAGACATATTATTGCTGCATATTTCTCTATAAATGCACTTTATAACACATTTATGATTAATAAAAAACATCACTTCTGTAAATTCTACAGAAACCTCGGACGATTTAGTTGCTTGGACGTATATTTTACCATCGATTGACTTGGGTTAAATTTTGAGTGTACGTGCATTTGTCAACAACTACTCATTATAGTATTATAGTGTTTTTGTAGCTACTTTAATCATACCTACGATTTTTTACCTAAATTTTACTCTTCAGCGGTTTTAAATTTAGTTTTGCATTTATATCAAATACGCATTATATCTGAACTACTGTTCATATAATAAGACAAATTAATTACTTTCGATTTCGGTTCACACCACAATTTAATAACCCGCGAGCTCGGCCGTAATTGGCATCGGTAATAATCACATCTATTGGGTTGTGGTATAAACCTAATCAAAGTCATCAATTGTATATTATTTCCATTACACTTGTTTTAATGTTCTTTTTTCCAGAGAGGGGTATTTATTCAAATATATTAGGTTTCCTTGGTGGTGTATCATGGGCCATTTTGGTTGCACGAGTATGTCAGCTTTATCCAAATGCAGCTCCTGCAACACTTTTACACAGATTTTTCTTGGTGTTTTCTAAATGGTATGTCTATAAGATAACTACTGATACTAGAGTTAGAAAGTAATATACCCAGTTATAATATTATTTTTCTTTTTATAATATACACATCTAAATAGGAATAAGTTGACCTAAATTTTTTTCACTTCTAAAATCCTGTTGAATTAAGATGAGGTTATTGCATGAATATTTGGAATGTCATCCTGCGCAGAATTTGATATTTCATTTCATTTAAAGGCAATTTTCTCATAATCTCATCTATTATTTTCAAACAAAAGTTTCCTTTTATTGTATTGCTTAGGTTTGAATGTACCAGCAATATTTATGTTTAATATCTGTGACAGCAATAATTTCGTGTCATATTTTTTGCAACATATTGGTTGCTTTTTGTAGAATGTGACTATGCAGTATTAACTAATGGCAGTAAAGTAGAAAGAGCCAAGTGAGCTATAGTTATCACATTGCATCTATCAGCAGCGTCGTCGTGCACATCTTCTCCTCAGAAACCTTTGATCGACTGAAGCCAAACTTGTCAGAGACTTTCACCGGGAAGTTGTGATAATTTTGGTTCTTATCAAAGAAATTCAAAGATGGCCGCCATTGCCAATATAAGTTACATACTGAACCAAATCTTAAAACAGTTGTACTACTGCGTTTTGAATAGTAGAACCAGTCATTTTTGTAAGAAATCGTATGATTTGGGGGCCGCTTACAAATACATCACACTAACTTTTATATCTTAAGATCTTCCTAACGCATATGTAAAGAGGTATGAGTCAAACTTATTTGTAACTTTTATTTATTGATTTTTTTTCTCAATAATGTTAAAACTGTCCAACATGTTTAAACGGGGTTTAGATAGGTGAAACCTTGAATTACTGGCTCAAAATCATGGAAACGGATGACCAATCTCAGACTCTTAAGACATAACATATTTCGTTGACATTTTTTTTGCAGCAGGTAACGGTTATGACGTGCATAATAGAGATAAAGGATAATTCTGCATTAAACCGGATTTTGTTTCACTATAAGTGCAAGTAAATCAACCATGTGCACATCTTTTTGACATCTTCTTGATTGATAATCTTTTTAATCATGTAAAGTATATTTTAAGTCTTGTCTTTGGAAGCCACAAAAAAAGTTTGATTAAAATCTAAAACACTACTCTTCCAAGATTTGGGATGCTAGAATAAACCAACGTATGCATGTGGTTGTTGCAGCAATTTAACAGCAAGTCAGCTCAATGAATAAAATTGTAAAGGGACATATCCTTAAACTATTCTATTAAAGTTTTATCCAACATAACAAGAAGTTCCAGACAAGTATACTTTTGAATGACTGCAGCGGAGAACTTTGTTGAATATGGTACCGTACCGTAAAGGAAATCCCATCTTCACTTGATCAGTATTTTAAAAGGGTATTCATGCCATGTCTTAGATTGAATGACAAATTCTTAGATCAAACTTGGAACCTATGTTGGATGATGGATCGGCATAAAAGTACTGTTATTCAGGAGGTTGTAAAGGACATTTGTGCTAATCAATCAACAAAAAGTCTTCTTTCAAAATTTTGTCATATGCTTTTTCTGTTCCAAGATAGTGGTCATTGAGTTAGTAGTCTACCTGCATTGGGTTTTATTCGCATGTTTATGATACTATAGGGAAACGGGATAGAGAAAGGGGAGGTTTGGCTACCCATAAACCGGTTTAACCCTATCACTGCGTTTTGCTAGTGCTGGTACCAAGTCCGGCTATCCCGAGTTCCTATCGTTATTCATGTTTGTCTCTTGTTTTCATTTTTGTTTTTCTGGTGAAGTTTGCTTGTAAATTGTGGCATGTGATTGTAGTTCCTGGCCATTGCAGGTGTTTGCTGTTTTCCTGTTTTTGTAATTCGAAGAAGAAAGCTTTGGTTTTATTTCGATAGGGTCCTATGTTAAACTCATTTTGCATAATAGTTTGACACCAAAGTAACAACCCTAGTTCATTTGATTTAAACGTATTTTATTTGTTCAAAAACACAAAGCAAAACAGATAAGACACATGTTAATCAAACATAAATCGTCTTCTCCTTTAATATAATATAATACAATAAAATGCAGGCATATGAGTTCACTAATAGATTTAATATCATGACAGCTTGCCAAAATGTTCTGTGTCGGATTGTGTTCCCCTGATTCAGTCGAATGTTATAAGGATTTTCCTTACTGGTACAATATTGTAAAAATGATTTTGAATAATTCATTAATGATAAAGAAAATGAAATAAGCAACACTTATGCTGCAAGTGTGTAAAATTTATCGCATTTTTGAAAAACTCCAATTTTATTAAGGGGAGATAATTCTAAAGAAATAATAAGGGGAAAATCACATTTTCATGATTTTTTCAAAAATATGATCGGTGACCCCATTTTTTTATTTCATATTTCCAAAGTTATATCTTTAACACAGCTCATACTACATTTTCAACAAAATCTATCGTTTTATTCATATACAAAATTATGAAATAGTATTTTCTTTCTATATAGACTATATTAAAAAGCTCGAAATCTTGCTATTTTGCGGAAGCTTATCCCGGAAAAACGAGTTCGGTGACCTATTGATTTTTTACTAAAATTTTAAAGTGCATGTAATAAGCTTTCATTCACAGAAAAATAAGAAAAATATATCGTTTTGTTTATAGTCACCCGAACTACCTTAAACACAGAATTTTAGACTGGTTGTGTGTCTGTTGATCATACATGTAAATAAACTCAAAGTATATCATACTACAAGAAATTTTTGTCCTTATTGTTATTATGATTTCGTTATACATTGAAATTTACCTGAAATCTTTCTTCGTTTTCGTTGTTTGAAAGAGTTGCACTACCACTAACTAAGAGCTGTAGGTTCAGTTCAAGATTGTTAGGCAACCTGGCTTATTCACTTAATAAGACATCACTTTGATCTAAATATATTGGACATTCAAAGAACAAAATGTTTGTAGTCTTTACGTGATGATCCCCAACGACGTGGGACGTGATGGATCAGATATTACGTTTAGGTTATGGGGGTCGTTATTAAGGAATGTTGCTGAAACTTTAAACTGTGCTAAAAAGGTGTTGGGAAAATTGGAAGACCTTTTACTAATGGGGCTGCTTCAAGTTGATTTGCTCTTATTTATTATAATTTCTGGTCCCACAATTATTCTATAATTCATTAGCATATTGAAGAATTGGACGGAAATACACTAAATAAAGTTTCACCAGATTTGACCTGCTTAGCTTAAATTTTAGTTTACGTAAAATATTTAAATGTTTTGAGACACTTGATATTATTTTTTCAATATGTATATTCCATTTAGCATCGGCACTGAAAGTGACTATTAAATGTTTATGGTATGGATATGTTTTCTATTAGTTTTTACACGTTTCTCGGTTAATGGACTTCCATATGTTTTGGTTTGATCTGCACTGACAAAAGTTGTCGAAATGCGCATATGCAGAAAATAAATTAACAGTAACTTCGGTATTTTGTTTTGAGACTGCGTGACAGGAATAATTTTCCCATTGAATATAAAGTTCATTTCTGAAATTCCAATATTTGCAAATACTGTTATCTTTGTTTTTTTTTGGGGGGGGGGGGAGTTGAATGACAAATGTCATTTTTTAGATCATTGATTCAATGCATTCAAATCATAATCAATAACGTTTTGTATTTGTAAATATGAAAATACCGCAGTTGCATAATTTATTATCACTTGAAAAGGGTCATCAGCAAATAGTCTTGTTAATGATATTGGCGTCTCAGCTATGTCATTTGTATAAATAATAAATAATAAAGAGCCAAAAAACATTCCCTTGGGGAAGACCTAGTTCAGCATCTCATAATGATATCCATACCATATTTGATATAAATCCATTTGAAAAAATCGTAGAGTGAAAAATCCCATTTTATATGTCCTTTTACAATTTTTTTTTTTTGCTATATACAAAGTTTCATCATCTGTCAGTAACCGGATTTCTGGGAAAACCCGGTTCAAGAAGGTAATTTGGGATAAGTTTTATGGATCATTACTCTTTATACAAGGAAATTTTTACAAAAAGCATTCAACCATTTACCTTGTGTGCGATGAAAGTCTGCACGGAGACCCAAACGCCCCAAGAAGTAATTGAAAATGCAAACGGAAATAAGAAGAGCTATGTGTAACCTTTGGGGTGTTGGTTTTTCTCAATTTTTTCAAAATTTCAATATGTTAAAAAAGAAAAATGGAACAGATTGACGGAATTTTTTTTACCGTTTATTGATAAATGAATAATGCATTTCTGTTAATTAACAGGTCTGCTGACATAAATAGCATACCTAAAAAGTTTATTTATTCTTGAATTAGAAAGAGATTTGTTTAAAAATAAGATCTATTAATGGATGATTTTGCATTGAAGATTGGTTTAATGGGATATTTCCGCGATAACTGTTCAATTAAAACATTTTTTACAGAAGAATAAAGTGTTGATAACACAAAGGGTTAAGCAGAATATGACTAAAATTTCTAACAATATTGATATATCGTCCCTACATGATTTGAAATTTATGTAATATAGTTAATTCCATGGTTTTCGCTGTCTCATTTATCAGGTTTTTAAATATAGTTTCTACAACGAGAAGTAAGCTGATTATGAAATTTCTCACATCAAGTTAAATAAATTTTGCAAATGTTTTAAAACGAGGCTTGCCTAGTTTTTAAACATTTGAAAATTTATTTAACAAGATGTGAGAAATTTCATAATTAACGTGCTTAAGTTGTAGAAAATGTTTCTCTAATGACATAACGTATATATATTCCGAAAAGATTTGGTGGGAAATTCCACGCGAGTTGTATTTTTATTACATCGGTCAGGCGTTGGTTAAATTTGCTAGAAATTAGAGAACTTTGTGTTCACATTGCTTTCATAAAAATAACACATAATGATGTTTTTACAGGAACTGGCCGCAGCCTGTTCTACTGAAACAGTTGGCACAAGAAAATAAACTTGGTTTCCGGGTTTGGGATCCTAGGGTAAATAAATTTTGCATACTATATCATGATCATTAATGTGAAAAACACTTGGAAAATACTTTTTGTTGATATATAAGTTTTTTTCATTAGGCAAAGTGATCTGACAATTTTCAACTGTATTTGTTATCTTAATAGAACTTAAACTACTGGTGTATTTAGTTTGAAATATATTAGTATAAACCTGCGGGACTCAGCTTTATTTAAAATACTCAAATAATGCATAATGGAAAGGTCACTTTGTCATCAAAGCAAATATAAGAAAGCTGAAAAATTAATATGATCAATTATAAACTACTAAAACTGCTTAATCATAAGTATATTTATATCTATCAAAAGTGGATCTAAAATTGATCTTATAGAGCATTTGCTTTAAATCAGAGATGTTTACTTGTTCAAATAACAATTGCTGTTTAGTTGCTAACAGACACTACGGAAATAGAAGGGGAGATTAGCGCGACTTAAAACCTGGTCTAACCAAACATTTCTTTTGAAATCATTGCGGTTTATATTTTTTCCTGTGGTTTTGAACCTACTGTTTTTTTATCCCCTGAATTTCGACAATTCTGATCGAAAATTTAATTCTCACAGGGTTGAAATTTCTTGTTGTTTTGTACATTTTGTTCTTTGGATTTCGATTCATGACAATACACGAGTTTCCAATTGGTGAATTTTCCCGGAAAATTTTGACGTCACAATATAGATTTTTAGACGTCACAATGTTACGTGACGCAATTCACTCCATTCATAAAACGAAATCGAAAATTGGTCTATTCTGTTATGTTATGACAATTTTGTTATTGTCCTTATTTATAAGTTTTCGATTAATGATATGCAGACAGATTAACATTGAAAAAATAGCTGCAAACAAGGAAAAAGTTAAGTGACTTTTATCATGTTTATAATTAGGCGATCTTTGTTTTAAAAGAAGCGATGGTGAATGTAATGTAATAAATCAATTTATGTCATACACTTACAAGACGGAGAAATATGACAAATAAAAAATGAAGACCAAAATTACTATAGGATTAAACACTCATTTTTAGGGAATTATCTATGTCTAAACTCCGGCTGCTCACTCACAAACTGAATTAAGTCCACATGTAAAGTTTATGAGTGAGCTGCCGGAGTTAAACATACATTATTTCATAAAAATCAGTGTTTAATCCTTATAATTCCAATTTTGTACGTTAAAAACTGCGTGATCCATGTTAACGACGGCTTTGTTTGCTGCACTATATTTTTGCAGAGAGAATAAATGGGCAAGCGGAAATATCGAAAAATATTTCCGTTTGCTATTCATGACGTTGACCAATAAAAATGAACGATACATTTACATTTGGAATAATTGTCAATTTAGTTTCTCCAGATTACTATTTCGATAACTGAGGTTTCTTAGTGCAGATTAAATCAAAACATTTGGAAGAACAAACGGAAAGATGTACATGTATAGAAGGAGACAGAGTCGGATTACGAACAAGATCTAATTTGAAACGATAAAATCAACTAAGGGCAAGGCTTTGTGTGAGGAAGATATTCCTAAAATTTGAACGCATTTTGTTGAAAATTGCATGTTTCCAGATAAAATCAGATTTTCTAACCAAAACTGAAGTACTGGTTTGTTACAACCACTTAATATTCCGAACCATTTTTTAATCCCTTGATTACAAATGTTTGAAATTCTGGATAATAATTAAACGGGGTATTTTATACAACTTGTATATAACATTAATAAAGATACCTTAAGTTAGTCTATACAATTGGATTTCATAAGCGGTAATTTATTTCAGAAATGGTTGGTAGCATAAATTCTAAACTGCATTTGAAATGATTACAAAAGTGGCTTGGATTACAAAAGTATTTGATAACAATTTCCAATCAACTACTTTTAAAATCCTCAACAGCATTTTGGAATTCCGGGTAATATTTTAAAGGGTATCTTTAAAATGTTGATCTCTATTAAAAAATACTAGGTTTATATTTAAACAATATGAAGTTTATATTTTGTAGGATCATTATCTATACCTAAGAGTTGTGCATACTACTTGAATTTTTAATTTTGATAATTTTCAATAATGCAGGATTATCCGATATGTGGGGACAGGGGGTATGTGAGCGTGTCTAATAAGGTTCTTTGATTATATATAAGTTTGTTTGTGTACAAAGTAAATGTTAAATCTTAAAAAAACCATGTGTACGTTTGTTTAGATCATTTACAAAAATATTTTCTTAGCTTTTAAGTGACACAGATGAATTTTATTCTTTTTCACATAAGCGCTTAAAAAGCATTGATAAAACTGACTATTTCAAACGCCTTACTGATTTAAAGAGTTATCTTTCTTAACTCAGGTCTACTACCCATATTTTTTAGGATTTTGTAAGTACATTTACTCTAGTTATTTTGTATTACTAGGTACGTCCATCTGATCGTTTTCATCTCATGCCAATCATCACACCAGCATATCCACAACAGAATTCAACAGTAAATGTAACGAGTTCGACACGCACAATCATGATGGAGGAATTTAAATTGGGTAAGGTCTGTTATCATGACAAGAAACCAGCACAATCAATCCAAAGGTATAAAATATACTTGAATTACACAAATTAAAGTCAAAAGACATAGCAAAAATGAAAACACCAGAATTGACTAGAAGTGTGTTTTTGATAGAAAAACGGAATGTCTCCCTCGATTCATAACTTCCTAGAGATAATTTGTGTCTTTATATGTTGCAACTGCATTTGAATATTACAAAATTTGGTTGAAATTCAATGAAAGATCTGGGAGAATTGAAATTCAAAATTCAAAATTATATTACAAACAGGAGCATAACTCCCACAAAAGGTGGCCGATCAATTAGGCCAAGCAATATGCAAAACAAGGCATAAAGGTCAACAATCATGTGAAGTTTGGTTGAAATCAGATGAAAGATGTCCACAAACTTAATTTTGCAAAATTGTAAGTCAAAAAGGGGCATTACTCCCACAAAAATTAGCCGGTCAATCCGGCAAGACAATATGTACAACTTGGCATGAATGTCAAGAATCCTGTGAAATCCGATGAAAGATGTAGGAGAATCGGAGTTGACCATCTTAATTTTGCAAAATTCTAAATAAAAAAGAGGGGCACAACTCCTACAAAAATCGGCCTATCAATCCAGGTGATGTGCACAATTAAGCATAATGGTCAACAATCCGGTAAAGTTTGGTTGAAATCAGGTGAAAGATGTTGGAGAATTGGTGACCACAAACTTAATTTTGCAAAATTCTTATTCAGAAAGGGGCACAACTTCAACAAAAATTAGCCGATCAATCTGGCGGGACGATATCCACAACCAGACATGACGGTCAACAATCCTGTGAAGTTTGGTTGAAATAGGATGAAAGATGTAGGAGAATTGGCGTCTACAAACTTTGTGACGGATGGACGGACGGACGAAAGACGGAAAAGACAAAAACAACATGTCTCCCACTTGAGAGGGGGGGGAAATCAAGTGCAGAAAAAAAATTAAGTTGTCAAAGCGAACGATCTGTTGTCATCTTGGAAATAGATATCATATAGCAATCTACAAGACCATAAAAATTCTGCAGTATTGACTTCCTTTTATGGATAACATTTTAAAAGAAATCACTCATCGCATTTATCTTAACTAAAATTCGAATATTTTGCTGAACGATACTAACGAGCGACATTTGAGCAATGGCCGTACATAATTTGAATATATACTACTCAACAAAAGAAACGATACACAGATTTTATCCAAAATGATATTTTAATTTCTAGCAGAAAACCATAACTCGTAGATAAAATGTACTTTTTGCTCGTAAGAATTAACGTTATGCCCAAAAATGTCTCTTAAAATCCTGAACCCTCTCCGGTCACGGTCAAGGTCATTATCCGGAATTTCTGTTTGCAGTGAGAATGTCTATATTTTCTTTTTACCAAACCATCACATTTTCGAACCGGCTGACTTCAAAATTCTGTTGCAATGTCAGTCATGAATTCTTCAGGCCTACTTTCCTTTTTCAACGTCCATTCAAGTAAGTGTCAAACGCGTGTTACGCGATGTTGACGTTGCGACGTCTCACAGGCCCCTCTGTCACGTGATTTATCATTTGACGGGCACGTTTGCTTCAGATTAATCAATAGTCTTTAGTTTGTTCTTTTTTTCGCATGAAGTTTAATTCAGAGTGCAAAAATCAAGATCAGCGGTCTGGACGCGCTAAGTCATTGTCTACGTTTATTTTGTATTGCACGGGGCATCGAAATGAGGCATTGTTTTCAAGTTTTTAAAATTTCAAATTGTTAAACTGATGAAGTGTCCCAATTATTGACATCAAACAATTTAAGTCATCCATCAGTTAACGGCGAACTCTATCGTAGGGCGAAAAACTACCATTCCGGATTTCCATCGTATCCGTTTCGGAATTGATCTAAAAATTGAATAAACAAATGCGTTTTGGCGTTGAACACATTAATACACTAAAATAAAATCTTTAAATTGCGAAATTCAAAAATATTTACAAAATTAAATGTGTATCGTTTCTTTTGTTGAGTAGTATATATATGTTGATTTGATGGGAAATTATCGATTTACAGGCTCCGCTACACATAACCGAGAACTGCATTTTTTTTCTATAATTACTATGATTGATCTTACGTGGTATTCAAATAATGTGTATTATTCAAATGCAATGAAACTTACTTTTGTCATGGACTCTTTTTTTCTAGAACAGTTGAAATATTCAATAATTAATTTCATGCATTAATATATACTGTCCTGATATCCAGTACAAAATTAGTCGTATGTTTTAACTTTCGTATTTTGAATTGGAACTGACATTAGAATTACCAAAAAATATTTTTATTTGAGATAGTGGCTTGTATTTTTCCTACAACAGTTGAAATACTTTTAATAGCATACAGTAAATATACTGTCATGATCGCCAATACAAAACTAGTCTGTAGTTTTTAAACTTAAACGTTAGCATATTGACAAGGAATTGGCATGGAAATTAACGATATTTACTCGTCTCTTAAGATATTGACTGGTCGTTTTATGATTTTATTGATTTATGTTTAAATTTTGTCAGAAACATTAACATTTCCCTGTTTCTGTATATTTGGTCATTTTTTCAAAGCAGATGTTGTAATGTTTTTTATGTTTTAAAGTGTGAAAATATTATGGCAACTTTTTATTACTCAAGAAATTTCAACTAAGTATAAAGTTTGATATTCTGCATTTTAAGCTCAATGGCCATATTAGGGTATAAGACAGTAATAAGAACAGAGAAAGATAGTAAAAACCAGAACAATACTATATTTGCACTTAAGGATGTATTCTCCTGAGGTTTCAGTCTCGTTCAAATCTCGTGTGTGAATAATTCTAAAAACTTGCCTTGTCAGTTTGGAGGACTTGTTTTTCAACAGACTATCGGAATTCCTATGGGCACAAACTGTGCACCTCTCCTAGCCGATCTGTTTCTTCACTCTTATGAAGCTGAATTCATCGAAGGGCTTCTTCAAAATAAAGATAAAAAACTGGCCCAATCCTTCAGTTTTAGCTTCCGTTATATAGATGATATTTTGTCACTAAACATCCCTCGCTTTGGTGATTTTCTTCATTTGATCTATCCAAAAGAGCCCGAAATTAAGGATACCACAGACACTTCTACATCAGCCTCGTTCCTTGACGTTCGTTATAGTTTCTGATCGACAAAATATTTGCCCAGTTTGGAGGACTTGTTTTTCAACAGACTATCGGAATTCCTATGGGCACAAACTGTACGCCTCTCCTAGACGATCTGTTTCTTCACTCTTATGAAGCTGAATTCATCGAAGGGCTTCTTCAAAATAAAGATAAAAAACTGGCCCAATCCTTCAATTTTAGCTTCCGTTATATAGATGATATTTTGTCACGAAACAACCCTCGCTTTGGTGATTTTCTTCATTTGATCTATCCAAAAGAGCTCGAAATTAAGGATACCACAGACACTTCTACATCAGCCTCGTTCCTTGACATTCACCTTGAAATTGACAACAGAGGTAGACTTCAAACTAAGCTGTACGACAAACGCGATGACTTCACCTTTCCAATAGTAAACTTCCCTTTTCTTTGTAGCAACATCACAACAGCGCCGGCATATGGAGTTTACATCTCTCAGCTCATTCGCTATTCAAAAGCCTGTGTTCGATACAGTGACTTCCTTGATAGAGCACGGTTGCTCACAAATAGGCTACTTCAACAAGGGTATGTTACCCAAATTTTAAGTCATCCCTCCAGAAGTTTTACGGTCGACATCACCATCATGTGGACCGCTAGGGGATATCTGTTTCCCAGATGACAACAGATCTTTCCCTTTAAAGCTTAATTGTTGTTTCCTCTACCGGATTTGACTTTACTACCGGATTTGACATGTTCAACACGGCGGGTGACTTATAAGAAGCAGGAGATGCTTACTCTACCGGTGCACCTGATCTCACCCATGGTTTTTATTGGGTCCGTGTTGTTCATCTTTGTGTGTGTGTGTCTTCATTTTTCTTTTCTGTGCCGTACCCATATTGTGCTTTGTTTTTTTTTCCCTTTTTTGGTTTCTGGTGTTGCCATTGTCCTTGGATTGTTCGCTTTTGGATTGACGGTTTGGTTATCAATTACTTATGAGTGACATTTTTTTATCTATATATATTATATAATGACCCTCCCAAATTGTTTCAAAATATTTTATACCTACGACCAGTAGTTTTCGAGAAATGGAAAATTCTAATTTTTTGCCAAATTTGACAATTGATCTCCGTCAGAATTTAGCTGATTTTGGGGTAGGGGAATAAAAATAAATTTTCAAGAAAAGTACTCATTTTATTCATATGATTTCTTTTCTAATTTCTTCAGATTATAATTGTCCTACTATTTAAACAAAACAATGATGAGTTTTGACTTTGTAGTTGATGGGAATTTTGAAAAATCTAGATTTTTACAGATTTTACAAAGTCTTGAATTTGACCAAAAAAGTAATATTTTCTCACAAAACTGTCTTATATCATCACGGACCTACATTTTTTTAAAGAATGATATTTCTTAAGACTCATGAGATCTAACAATCTTGAAACTTTAAGAGAAAACTTGATGCTGGAAATCGATATTTTAGCCAAATATGGCCTAAAAATAGGCTAAAATTGATAAAATTTGTACAAAATCGCCTATGGGTTTTTCAAATGACTATACCACAAAAAATGCACAAGGACATATGGTTTTCTTTTCAAAAACGATTTTTCATTGTCTTAGCATTATAAATGTGGAGGTTTCAGGAAAAACTTGATGCAGGAAAATTTTGACCCCTCAGCAGAATACATCCTTAATGGAATTTTCATATTACAGATCACTTTTCTTTTCACAGGTTTAGACATTGTAAACACAGTTTATGAAAGCAAAGAGCAATGGAGTAAATTGTTTGAGTCTTCATATTTTTTCCACAAGTATAAGTGAGTTTATAGATTAAAGGAACAGAATAATAAATTGTTTGAGACATCAGTTTTTTCCACAAGTATAAGTGAGTTTATAGATTTAAGGAACAGAAGAGTATACTGTTTGAGCCTTCAGATTTTTTCCACAAGTATCAGTGAGTTTATAAATTTAAGGAATAGAAGGGTAAATTGTTTAAGCCTCCAGTTTTTTCCACGCGTATAAGTTTAATAACTCTAAAAAACAGAGTAGTAAATTGTTTGAGCCTTCAGGTTTTCCCATAAGTACTAGTAAATGTAAAAAAGGGGATGACAGGAAACATCTACAATGGCTGAAAATTACAATCACATGCTACAATCTGCCAGGGAACCACACAGGAAAAACACAAACAAGACAAAAGACATAAGTAAACAACGTTAGGAACTCAGGACAGCCGGACTTGGTACCGGCACTAGCAAAAACCAGTTTATGTTTTAGTAAGTTTATGAATCTAAACAACAAAAGGGCCAATTGGTTTAGTTTCCAGGTTAATATTCACAAGTATTTATAAGTGTATAAATATAAAGAACAGAGGAGTCAATATTTTGAACCTTCATGTTTTTTCTACAGGCAAAAGAACATTTCAATGTTCCTATGATTGATTACTAAGAATGTGTCTTATTTTGAAGAGGACTAAATACATAAATGACATAGTCATTAAAATAATTGAGATATTAAATAAAATAATACACAGACAAAATAAAAAAAAACATATAGTACAAAAATATAACATCGTTGATTACTTATTAATCATAATTATCCAAAAGAAAGGAACACTTTAATTATTTGTAAATAAATACCGTTTAAGTGGTGATTTTCGCGACGACTCAATTTTCGCTTTATTCGCAGTTATTTTGATGTCGCGAAAATTGCATATCGCGAAATATAATTTACCTTAGACTTTATACAGTAAATGATGAGGAATCGCGAAAATTTCAGTCCCGCAAAAATTAAATTATATATTTTTTTAAAAAAGCCTCGAAATTTGCGACCCACGAAAATAACTACTTTTATGGTAACTCATCATGTGACCATTGTAAGAAATCAAGAACGTTATACAGTGGGAGTTTGTCCTGTGGACATTTACACAATATATTACCGTTAAGTTTAATTTGTTTTTACAGACATTACATTGTTGTAATAGCCAATGCTGATGAAAAAGACAATTATTTAGAATGGTATGTATTTAGTAGTACTCTAGAACAATTTAAAACTGAACATCAAAGCTTCACCGATATTATAATTCAAGTTAAAATAAGTCAATGTTGTAAATATTTTCATTCATTTAGAAGAAGCGAGATAACAGATTTTCATGCTCTCCAACGTTTTTGTAGCTAACCTCAAATTTTACCTTTTAAGGGAACGTGATTTAGGCTGTGTGAATGATGATAACGTATGTGTTTAGTTTGATGGACAAATATTATGGATTCAAGTCATTTTGAAAACCAGTGCTTTAATATTGATTTAAAAGAAATGATATACATATTCCAGAAGTAAATGTACTGTTGGTCGGATGGCTTAAATAAAAAAAGATAAACAATGAATATATTTCCGTGTAAGTTCCTAAATGAATATACCGTAACGGCTAACGCTTATCATATTTGTGTTTGATTTTACTGGGTCATCCTAGGATCACTAAAAGTCGTCTTTTGTATTCCTTTTTAACGTTTGATACATTTTCTCCGACTTCACATTAGCTTCTTGATGATTGGCACGCATTATAAGTAAAAATAATTTTATGGTTTGAATTTCTCATATCTCATTTACTTTTTGAAACAACTAATATTTTAGATAGAAAAAAAAAACATGTCACACAATATTAAATTACCTCACAAGCCACATTTTTAATACTAGTATTTATCGGTAATTTGCGTGAATTCCCTTTGATTCACAGAGACAGATATTCTCAATATCACCGAACTGGACACTATCACGAATTATCGGGTCACTGTGAAGGCGTCACGTGACGGTTGCTATGCTGACGTAATGTTTTGTACTATTTGTCGTGTTCATACGCTTAATACGTTGAATGAAGAATGCATATAAATGATTGAAATCAACAATAAATTTACTGTGCTAAAATAGAAATTGTAAATAATTTCCATTTATTATAAAGTTTTTTTTCATCATTTTGTGAATTACCGATAAAAGTACTTTATCACGGCGTAATGCATCAAGCTCGCCATAATGGGGTCACTTGATACTGGCCGTTATAATATTCGTATCAAAAACAAAATGTCCTCTAATCCATATTTATCACAGAACATAAGTATATGGAATTATACTACATCTTTTAATATGTCCATTGACTACTTCATGTCTAACAAAGAACATATTATTTTGTTCATTTAGTAAAATATGTAACCAAATAATTTCTGTCATAATTTATTTAGGATATACGATAAAAATTATCTTTCCGAAAGTTGACTTCGAGCATGCATATTAAACTGTATTGTGAAACACAATTCTGATTATTTCAGTTAACACTTTCTATCAAAACGCTTTGATATTTGAAATGTACACCAGAAAGAAGCATTTTTATGCCTCTGTAAATAGAAAATTCTTGATCATATATGTCTGTCTGACTTCAAAACGTTAACATTGGCATATCTCTTCAATGGTTAATATCTCTTATTTCACATAATGTATTCTTAGTGGTAGTGCTTAAAAGATACCAGAATATTTGACGTCAGGATATTTGCATTGGCATGCCACCTCTTTTAAAAAGAAATAATAAAATAAAGAATGGATATATCTAATAAATTGTGAGTGAAACTCATATTGTATTTCAAATGTGTAGTTCTCATTGCAATATCTTTATGTATGTTCGACTTTGTTATCTTGACTTTGCATCAGGTCCTTTTAAGCTCACCAGGCCTAAAAGGCCTAGTGAGCTATTGCCATCACTTGGCGTCCGTCGGTGTCTATCCGTCGTCCGTCGTAATCTTTTTCAAAAATATTCCCATCTGAAACCACTTGCCAATCTTAACCAAATTTGGTCTGAATATCTAAATTCAAAATTGTGGCCGAGAAGCCCGAGGACCTTAAAACATGGCTGCTGTTACTAAAAATATAGTATAGGGGTAAATAACTATTTTTGGCAAATAACTCAAACACCATAAGAGATATCAAAACTCTTGACATTGAGTAAAAATGAGAGGAAAGTCCAAAGATTTTGAAGAAAATCCGGAATTTCGTTCCGGAGTTATTACCCTTTTCCGTACAATTTTCGAAATTTAATATCTTTTATTCTAAAAAAAAACATAACAGATAGAGACCAAATTTAAGTCGCAAAATGTTATAACCCTTAATTGTTATTAGTAAAACATTTTGTAAGTTTATACGTTTTCCCTTATATTTCAAAAACTATTTGAGATAGACGTTAGAATTTAATTCAAAAGTGTTCAGTATATCAAGAACTACATTTTATCTCCTTGATAGAAGTTGTTGACGTAATCCAAGAAGGCTAAAAGCGGGAAGCTTAGTTTAATATTGGGAAAACATATCCACATATCTTCTTCTCTAAGACGACTCGGTTAATTGGAATCATACTTGGTCACAAATGTCCTTAGTTGGTCCTCTTTAAAAAAGAATCCGGCAAGTCCCCATTAGATTGAGGATGGCCGCCAGCGGGACACATTGTTTAACACTGAAACGTATTGGAAAAAAAGAATTTCCTCTGAAACTACCTGGTTAATTGGAATCAGGCTTGGAAGTCTTTTTTAAATGAAATGTCTGACAATTCTACAATCAAAATATGGTCACCAGCAGGGAACTTAGTTAAACATTGGACCCTATTCGAAAACACATTCAAAGACCGTCACCTCTGAAACTATTTAGCTGGTTACAATTGACCTTCATTGGCTATGTTTTAAAATGTGTCTGGCAAGTCCGTGTAATATCCAAGATGGCCGCCAGTTGGGAACTTAGTTTAAAGTTGGGCCCTATGGGAAACACTTTCAAAGATATTCTCCGCTGAAATTTGCTTTTTCTGTTTGAATCAAACTTGGTCACAATGGTCATTTGATGGCCTATTTTGAGAACTGTGTCCAGTAATTTCAAATTAAGATCCAAAAGGGCTGTCAACGGGAAGCATACTTTAACATGGGATTATTTGGAAAATGCATGCAACGATCATATATTTTGACACATTAGGTCATATTTCATTGAGGTTTATTATTGTACTAGAATATGATACCCTTTATCATTGAAAATATTTGTACTGTCTAATCCAGACTTGGGCCGGTGAGCTACAGGCTCTTGGGAGGATCTAGTTTTAAAACTTTAACACTCAAGGCATATATTTTGAATGGTAAGTAAATAGAATTTTATGTTTGACTTGAATTGTCATCAATATCACCTGTTCAATTTACACTGCAATATGTGACCTTGGTATATTTTATGAGGCCTTCTTTTGAAAACTAATATTGCGTTTACTAAGTCTGTTGAGACATAAGAGATGCATCTGTTTATGCCCTATGGTAAGATGTACATAGTAAACATATCTGCCCAGTGATCAGAGTAGCACGCTCAATTTGTCATATGGTTAGATGAATTCCGCATTTTTTTTTTGTGCTGGTCACACAAATTAAGTTTTTGTCCTATTAAATACCATGTTTGTACTTATCCATATATCTAAAGATAGGAACTTTTTTGCCTCGAAATGATAATTCTTTAACTTTGTTTTTAGGCAAGGATATATTGAATCGAAGATAAGAATCCTAGTTGGAAATCTAGAAAGGAACCCATCTGTTAAAATAGCCCATGTCACACCAGAATCTATTGGACCTTTCAAAGAAAGGTGAGTCTAAACCTCTAAAAACAAACCCAATTTTATGATCTTTTTGTTGTATTTTTTTCTTTTTATCACGTCAATAATTGTCTGATATATTTCAAGAAGGTATACGAATAATCCAATTAGAACAACAGAAACGTTGAGGAACATTCAAACAATATATGTATGGATACTATTATAAAAGCAATATTGGAGGAAAATATCCGCGCGTAAACGCGATCGACTCACTCGCAAACTTAATAAAGTCTGAAGGACCTAATGTATAGTTTGTGAATGAAAGGCTACGTTATTCCTCTAGAATTTCTTATAATTCCAATCCTATAAACTTAAATCAATGTTGTGATTGAATTGACGTCAATTTATACATGTACTGCACTTTTTTTAGCGTCGGAGCGTATCAATGAGCAAGAATCATTTTTCGAAAAATAACTTTTTGCTATTTATGACCTGACCAATAAAATTGGACATTGGACAATAACGATCGGCATTATACAATTATGACATAAAAGTTGATTCGTCTTTATATCAGATATCATTTTTCAGTGTTTTGGGTTTCAGATTATGACGCATATTTAGTTCTTTCGACCTACTTTTCTGCATGATTCAATTATGCAAGGCGTTTATTTTAAATACAAGACAAAATGTAAAAAAATGCACGAAAAATTGACCAATGAAGAGCAATAACTCTCATATATTGTATGAGTAGTAACTCACAGTCTATACTCCTTCATGTTGCCTTCTCCTGTATGCATCCAGGATCAGGCGAAAGCATATAATTCCTTGTAAAAAGTGCCTTTATATTAACAACTCGGGACAGTTGAAATCCAAACTTTATGACAAACGTGATGACTTTGACTCTCCAATTGTAACTTTCTATTTTTGAGTATTAATATATCCACATCTCCAGCATACGGAGTCTACATATCACAGCATATTCACTACTGTTGTACATGTAATATGTACGTCGATTTCCTCAACAGAGCACAATTACTATCTCAAAAGCTACTTAGACGTGTTTATGTTCAATCACTGTTACTATTGGCACTCAAAAAGTGGTATGGTTGTCATCATGAATTGACTGATCGTTACAATGTGTCTGTATCACAAATGAATATGGACATATTTCAGTACGAGATATTACTTGATTGACACATACCGAATTTGACTTTTCACCGGTCTACTTTTCATTCGCAGTGTGACGGATGTAAAATGTGAAGCAGGTCATGCTAACCCTTCCGGAGCACCTGATGACACTCCTGTTTTTAAGGGGTTCCCACTGTTAGTGCCTTTTTATGGCGTTTATTTTATGTACTGTTTGTTTCGTCTTTGTCATTTACGTTCTTTGTCAGTATGTGATCTTTTTATTACCATGTATTCTGGATATATGACTTTGGCTCTTGCTTCGGTATTCATTTTAAAATATATTGTAAAAAGTGAGTTATTTTTCTAATTTCTAATGTAGTGAGAATCCTTTCACATGTAAATGGTTTATTGGATTAACATTCAACAAGGTAGAAAATCAAAGTGTAGATCTGACATATGACATACAATCCTTCACAAATGCAGGTAAGAAATTTTTATAGACTAAAGTAAAAAATATTTACAGAGTTTAGGTATGCTATCCATAACTTGAAGTCTTAATTACAGAAGTTTTACGATCTATGGGATATCAGTTTCCCAGAAGTAAACAGATCTTTACTTTTTCAGTTAGGCCAAAAAGAAAAATATGTGTGTTTACTGTAGTCTGCTGAAAAAAATTAGGGTCGGTAGGTCGGGAATCTTTTTTTTTTTCTTCAGGCATCGTCAACGAAATCCGGAAAATTTTCGGGCCATTCCCAAGTCCGTTCCAAAATTAATCCTACAACCGGAAGTACTGCCATTTGCATTGTGTTTTGGAAGAAACTTGGCATATTTCTTGATTTTTGTCTATTTGAATGTCTTTTGAACCAAATAAAAAGTTTAAATGTCTAAATGTTTTCTAACTTTTCGTACCAGCGGAAGCCTGTTACCAGATAAACTTATCAATTTACAGAGGTCTGTATCAAAATAGGGTCGGTTGATAACAACGTTGAACTTTTTTTTTATGAGAATCAATAAAAAGTTCTAGGGTCGGCATCTAAAAAATAGGGTCGGTCGGACTACCGTAAACACACATATTTTTTTTTTTGGCCTTAAAGTTATTTTTTCCTAGACTGGATTTGACTTGGCCGTTTTGTTCATCTGTTCCCTCATTTACTCATGTGATACCTTTGTTATTTTTTTTTGAGTGTGTGTTTCTGATGTTGCCATTGTACTTGGATTATTCGTTTTTAGACTTAACGGTTCTGTTCTCACTTACGTTACATTATCCAAATCATTCCTGTATATACATACATAGACAAATATAGAGATAATAAGGCAAAGAAGAATTGTTGTAAAATCAAAGGTAAGAAATCAAGACAAAGGGACCTTTAACTTGCATTCAGTTTGAAACTTGTACTCGGAAATTGGATAAAAATATATGAAGTGTCAAATAAAATAGAACATCATAATCTCGGGGATTTTTCCTGTGGTAATTATTATCGAATTTCAAAAATATCTTGCATTCTATATTTGAATGACTAGACTGAAAGATCTATATATTGATAACATAAATGGAGACGATAAGAAAAAAAGACAACAAAGATAAACAGGACTGGACATCACTGCCAAATAATAGACAGGAACATATGATGCCAAATGATAAAATATTCTCAGGATCATAAAAATGCCAATTCATTGAACACTATCAGGGAAAAACCAATTAACTGGAATAAACATGACTCTAAAATAATGAAATATTATCTCTATGAACAATAACAGATATTATTGCACTATCAATATAAAGCGTAGGCAAATAATACAACACTATCAGTATGTACCCTTACCAAATACAGTGTAATAGAGCACTATCAGTGTCGACTCTAAACAAACAATTGAGCACTATCAAAATGAACCCTTATCAAAGAATTGAACGCCATCAGTAGGAAACAAAATCAAATTATGGAGCACTATCAAAATGAACCCTAACAAAAATGATGGAGCACTGATATTATGAATCTTTAGCAAATAATAGAGAACGATCGGTATGAATCAACCAGATAATAAATCACTATCAGTATAAGCTCTTACAAAATGATAAAGCACTATCCGTTTTAATCCTAATAATATAAAAGTATACTATCGGTATAAAACTTAACGCATGGTAGAGCACGATCATTTATTATACAAATGCAGTATAAACCCTAAAAAAAGTTAGAGCAGAGTCAGTATGAACCCAAACCAAAATATAAAGCATTGTCAGTGTGAAACCTAACCAAATAATGAGTGCCATCATTCCTAATAATAGAGTTCTATTAGTGAGAACCCCATCACATAAACCAAGGCCCCAGGAGTATTATCTACTTCCTTGGAAAGGAACGAAAGTCTTGCTGTACTCGTAGGACACATCTTACTGTTTGTGCACAGTTTTGTTATGCATTATATGCGTTATTGGAAATAATCTGAATCCAAGGTTAAGTTTCCTAGAAAATTTAATGGATTTAAGGATGGTCACTCCTCAGGTTTTTGAAATTGTCTCTGACTTTCGGAATTCTCTTATTTTATCCATTATGATACATTAGGAAATATTGCACACTAACCTCCACTTTTCTTTTCAAAATATAAAAGTATACATCTTCAACTGACTCCTGACAAAATTTGATGAAATTCTTGATATTCCTTCATCGCATTTCAAAGGTTGATTACCTTAATGCAAAGTGAATGAAAAGACTAGAGAGGTTCGGTTTCCCGTCAAAATTTCAGGCGTTTAAATCTCAAAAACGGCAACACTGACCTATTAATATTTTTTGCCAAAAATGATGTATGATCCATATTCTAATAAATAAAAATAATAATTTGGATTCCTTGATATATTAAACATGAGGAGTGACCATCCTTAAGGATGAGTTGTATTCATTGATGCTTAGCACATAATAAAGAGACAAGACATGTACATTTCGTAAACGAAGAAGGTTTTGTTTTAGGTAATTCTGCCAAACAAAACTAAAAAGGAAGACAACTCAGTATCACTGTATCAACTTAGCATTTTTTTCTTTAATAAATTATTTATGACAGTAAAAAAATTATACAATTTATTTACGATTTCAACAAAAAACATATTGGTAATATATGCATATAGCGGAAAGCTGGATTTTTTTTAGCAAAAATTGATCTTTTATTACTATCACTATATTTACGGATAAAGTAACGAATATACAGAAAAAAAGATTTTGAAAAGAATTAACTGAATGTTTTACATGTTTTTGACAGTATTCAGACATGCTTTACACCAAAACTTATTAAAAGAAGACATGAAGGTTGATATCAAACATGTAAAACGGTAAATATCAATGTTTCTTTTCAAGTTTATATCTGATCTATCTATAAAGTGTTTGTTATATTGATCTTTCAGTTTATAAATTCCTTTTTATCTTATTATCTTTTAATCGGCCTTCGTTTACTTCATGGATACTATACTTTATGGTGGTGAATTTTTGGCATTTACTAGAGTTATTTAGGATTATAGTTAAAGTTAGGGGTTACGTTTACTGTCTTTTTTAGCATCAGGTTAATGATATAGTTAGCCTACCTAAGACAAAGTCCCCCAAAGTAAACAACTTAGGGCCTACCTTTAACGACCTTATGAAAATAACATTAGTCTGCCTAGCAATGAATTGTAGTTGATGATGATGTCTTGATTGAGTTTCGCAACTACAAGGTATTTATGGTGTAAACAATTAAACAACAAATGAATGAGAGCATTAACTGTTTATTTGAATGCTCGGACCACTCGTTTTATAGCATTTTGAAAACATACTCGAGATTATAGAATGCAATGTATTATGAATTAAAAACCTGTTATGAGCATTTGTTTTGTTATTCAAGACACTTTAATAAGGTGAAACATAATAGAAGGTCAAAGTTAGGTATACGACATATGAATGAATATGCATAAAAATTAATGAGGTATAATTAATTAATTCGAGGTAAGTAAATAATTTCAGGTACAATATCAGTAAAAGTGCTTCGAAATCAAGAGAATTAAAAGCAAGACAAAAGAGAGATGGAATAGTCCAAGGCATTTACAAGAATTAAAGTGTCTTGAATAACACATTCTACATGAAACTTGCCTTAAACTTCATCCAATATTTAGGTGAAACATAACAGAAGGCCAAAGTTAGGCCATCGAATGACATTGAATTAATATACATGGAAATTAATGAGATAGAAGTAATTAATTCGGGGTAAGTAAATAATTTGAGGTAAGATCAGTTAAAGTGTTTCCAAATCGAGAGAATCAAAGGCAAGACAAAAGAGAGATGGAATAGTCCAAGGCATTTACAATAAATATTAGATGAAGTTAAAGACAAGTCTCATGTAGAAAAAAAAACCTTTCCAAGGATCGTACCTACACCACCTTTCTGTAATATCAAGATGATCAAACGACATAGATAATACCTCGCGGCTACCAGTAGTACTTGACGAATAGGTGTAATAGAATATATTTAAAGTGTCAACAGATCGATAACTCAGGTATTTTGAAATACAATCTAATCGGTATTTATGTAATAAAAGTAAACTATATAGTAAAAGTAAACAATATAAAAGTAAACAAAAATATCGTATACAAAAAAGAAAACCTCTCCGTATGTAGTACAAAAACCCATTTTTTAACTAATTGATATACATAGCCCTAATAAACTGATTAATAAACATTAGCAGTAGATTCTATTCTAATGGCGGGATGTCAGTATTGATTTTCATCACATTATACATTAGCAAGCGCATTTGGCCAGTTATTACGATTTAAAAGGCGTAAAAACTTCTTAAAAAGTGACCGAGAAGCGGGAGCCTTTTAAGAAGTTTTAAGCTTTTTAAATCGCTATAATTGGCCAAATTGCGCTTGATAATCAATTTGTCAAAAGTTGAAAAGCAAACAGATGTCGATCTTTGGTATTAATGCTTCAAAACATGTACTACACCCTTCATCGGCCATTTTAATACACACTCTAAAGAATCATTATTGATTTTTGTAACTATGAATGAAAATGCGTGACCTAAATAACTTAAGTAATAATTGTACAACATCCATCCTCGAATATTAACCATAAATTAATACTGAGAAAAAGTAAATACATTAATGACTTAGAAAGTTAATAAACGTAAGCAGGGGCATAACGTTCTTTTATCGAGAGAAAAAACGTGAAGGACTAGGTAATGGCAGTCAAGTATTGCATATGATGCGTGATGGATCGGGCAACGGTTCGTGAAGGACTTTCTTTCGAGGAGAACATTGATGAAAGTCTGTAATTATTTCATTATATTCTATTTAAGTGGATAAAGTTATAAAATCTAAACCGAAAAGGTTCAACAATTCTTAACAATCCAGGCGAAATTCATGGTTTGAAAATACATAGTTTTCTAAAAAAACGTTAAAAGCAGACGCCCCAAGAACATTTACTACGTGACGATACGATGACAAAAGGTGTCATTTCGTTTATTTTTTTTAAGAAATATACTTAAGTGTTGTTCATCCTGAACACAGTTCACAATGTTCATATTTAACTTACCAGGTCATTGTTTACTGTGACACTACACTAATTTGTGTGTCAAGTTTAAGTTACGTATTGTTAGCCAACCCTACAAGTGATAACCGGAAGCGACGTGTGTTTTTATGTCCATGTGATGATAGAGTTCAAATCCAAGATTTCAACACTTTACGGAAAGGGCTATACCTTGGTAAAACACACAATGTCTGGTTAAAAATGAAGCTATCGAAAGTAATTGTAAGAATTCGTAAATCTCTCATTTTCTTTCTTAAACTGTTATAAAATGTGATTTAAACAAGAATGTGACACTTAAGACACAGATTCCCCATCCAGCACCCTGCAAATAGTATTTAAAAATGTGTGCCACATTGTTCTTCGTATGATGAATGCGTATTCAAATTTTCATGAAGATACGACTAACCGTCTCCGAAAAATCGGCGTAAACGTAAAGGTTATCTTGCGGCTTGACGGACGGACGTACGAACGAACGAATCCAATGGACTCCGTTTAAAGATATTAAGTATTAAGAAATATTTCAATTTGTGTTATTTTACAGATCAATGTTCTAATTTTAATTACAATGATAATTTTAAACATGTAGAAGGGAAGTATTTTAAAAACAAACTTCAAATGCTTATTATTTTCAACACTCTGCTTTCATAAATGTTTGGATCGAAATGGATTTTGGTAAGAAACAAATAAAGATACAGTGGATTCAACAATGCCCATTATATTTTTTCAAATGATATGAAAATGATATGTGTTTATAAAATGTTGAGTGTTGTAAATATTTATTTTATGTTGTAATTTTGACTATATGTTGCAAATATAACATGTTTAATAATCATACTTTATTATATTTTTATACGACCGCAAAAAAAAATTTTGAGGTCGTATAATGGTATGATACTGGCGGCGTCGTCGTCGTCGTCGTCGTCGTCGGTGGCGTCGTCGTCGGCGGCGTCGGCATCTGTAGACACTTCGTTTCCGTGCGATAACTTAAGTTCTGGTTGACGAATCTTTATGAAATTTTAAAACAATGTTCCTTGGCACAAAGTGAAGACTGGGATTGCTTTTGGGTATTGTAGCCCCTCCCGTTTCTGAAAAAGGGCCAAAAAGGGCCAAATTGGGTGTTCTCATATATATGGTTGTAGAATATTTATTATTTATCAGATTTTTATGGGGTTTCTTTCAGTGTGCTCCTTATTTAATTTCCAATCAGTAGTATGTAAACAGATTTCACATCGCACGTACCGTTCATGAGTTAAATGGGGCCCTAACAGGGGGAATCCAAAAAAATTTTTTTTTTAATTTTAAGTCCGATTTTAATGCAGTTTTTTTCAATGGATTCCTTATGAAAAATTAATGTAGTCGTCAATTATTAGATTTTTGTTTACTTGTTTCCTTTCCGAGCTATGAGGGGCCGAACGGGGCCAAAATTGCAAATTTGCGGTTTCCTAAAATTTTTATTTTTCATCGGATTTCGATGGGATTTTTTTCTTTGGATTCCTCTTAATATAAGCTTTCAGTAGTATGCGACCGGATTTAGTGTAGCTCTTACGGTTTCCGAGCTATAAAGGGCCGAACGGGGCCAAAATTGCAAATTTGCAGATTACCTAAAATTTTTATTTTTCATCGCATTTCGATGGGATTTTTTTCTTTGGATTCCTCTTGATATAAGCTTTCAGTAGTATGTCAACGGATTTAGTGTAGCTGTTACCGTTTCCGAGCTATAAGGGTTCAAAGGGGCCAAAACTGCAAATTTGCAGATTACCTAAATTTTTATTTTTCATTGGATTTTGATGGAATTTTTTTTATTCCTCTTGATATAAGCTTTCAGTAGTATGTCAATGGATTTAGCGAAGGCTCTTACCGTTTCCGAGCTATAAGGGGTCAAAGGAGCCAAAACTGCAAATTTACAGATTACCGAAAATTTTTATTTTTCATCGGATTTCGACAGAATTTTTTCCTATGGATTCCTCTTGATTTAAGCTTTCAGCAGTATGTCAATGGATTTGGCATAGCTCTTACTGTTTCCCAGCTATAAGGGGTCAAAGAGGAATCATAAGGAGTCATAAGGGCTAATATTATATATTCCGTAGTTTGTGTCCAGCTAATTACTGGGTCAATCTCCTTATTGTGTCCATCTAATTATTGTGTCAAGCTGTTTAGTATGTCCATACTTACTTTAAGATAACACTCGTTTAAATTTCAATGGTCAACATGCTGCGGTCGTATCATGCTGCGCTCGGCGTAGCCCTTTATTTCTTTCTCGTCTGGTATCATTTACACTGGAATACATGAGATGATTAATTACATTTAGTAATATTATCTGTGCACAACATATTTGGCAACCCTTACTATCAAATGTTATTTTCAAAAAGTCATCAAAGAACTTCAGGGTTATATACTTTGAAATAGAAGATCATATATCAAATTGCCATTGGCTCGGTCAAGCCGATGCTTCACGAACCAAAATTAACGTTGCTCGATCCTTCACGTGCGCAAAAAGAGTTTTTTGGTCCAAACCACCGAAGCAATACTATATAATAGAGAAATGACATCATCATATTGCTTATTCTGATGATATGTATGAAAAAGAAAGGAAATGGGGTAAATGTCAAGGAGACAACATCCCATATCAAGGTTAAAACGACCCATGTGTTCATATCTATGGGATTTAATAACTAATAATGAGAAAAAAGTAACTGTCATATTAAAATATGAACAAGTGTGGGTTTATGCCAATGAAACATGCAGAAGGTAAGGTGCTGTCTATTTCGTTTTTCAGAATAATGTAAGATATATTCTTAATTTTTTACACTAAAATAGCCATTAATGACTTCCATTTTGACGGACAGTTTTACATTTCTTTAGATTTTGTTTTTTCCTTTAAGATAATTATATATTAAAGTTTAAAAATGCCTAAAATTCACTGATTTAGTCCTCAACAAACCATTGCTTGATCCATCACGCATACCATGTAATACTTGACCGCCATTACCCAGTCATTTATTTAACTTTTTCTCGATAAACGGTATGATGCCCGTGGTAAGGTTATACTACGCCCAACACTTGTACCTACGCAGACTTTACATGACCTATATATAAATAATGCTTCCGCTGTGTATATCCACATCTGACGTGTTTATCGTATGTGCCATTGTAAGCCAATGAAGCCATTGGTAATAGGTCAAATGGGCGGGATTTCCCGTCAAATATAAAACATTCATTTTCCATGAACCTTTAAAACAATTTTCATTTATAAAACGTGATTTTCGAATCCATCTAACAGATTTTTTCGTTGACATCGATTAAATAACAACTTGAGCCAATGAAAAGGTTGGATTTGACTTGAACTTTGGACAAATGAATTTGAATGTCTTTCTCTTTCAATGGTCTTTAAGTTTGTTAAAAAAAGTTTCAGAGTAATTAATTGAATTAAATTTCTTTGTAAGAAAGGGGTTGGTTAAAATGCCTTTGCGTTGCGTGCTCATGCATTTTGACCACACCTTTTCTTACAAAGCTATTTATAATTCAATTATTTACTCTGAAACATACTTTAACTATTACAAAATAAGCGATACTAATCTACTCCTCCAATTAAATATAAGATATAAGATATATAATTGCATTTTGAAAATCTGAGATCCATTGTCTAACACTTTGCTAAGTGAGTATACAGAGCAGGACCTACCGGAACACACGATGTCATTCTGTTTTTTGACAGTTCACACTATAAGTGCTTAAGATTTTAGTGTTTTATTTGTTGTTTACGTAAATTGAGTGGATCAGTAGTGGATTGGGCCACTTTGGATCCATAGTGTTACTTATCTTAAAGTCCTAAATTTTCTCCTTATTTATTGCCATGTCTACAAGCGCCATGCACGTAGATCATCGAAAAATTAGTGTAGCGGTGTGACAGTGTTGGGACGTTAGTACATATCATCCCCATCATATGAAAAACCTAACCGTAACCTAGGTCTTTGTGTTTTTTTCTTTTTGCATTCATTAACTTCATCTCTGTGTGGTCTTGTCCCATTACTCCGTAAGCTATACTATTGTACTTCTTGGGCTTAATCATCTGTGTTTTTTTCTATTGTTTGAGATGTCTCCTTTGTTTGTTTCTGACACTCTCAGCTTAAACTCTTATGTTCTTTTCTATCTATTTGTTTCCCTTCTTTCGATTGTTTCTACCTTCCTTTGTTTTAATGACTTTTGTTTCAAGAGTGTTATTGTCGTTCTAACCCTAACTCTTTTGTTTTTCTATATGTTCTACTTCATTGTAACCCCATGCTTTTTAACTGTGTTTCGTCTGCTTTGAAGGCGTTTCCTCTACTTCTACTAATAAAATAATTATCTACTTGCAGTATGCATATTTTATATTATCCGTCATAAAGCGGTTAATGGTCGGAGAGTCATCCACATACTGACTGTACAATCTAAAATTCATAAGGTCCCAGTTGCCTAAAACAACGGCAGTAGAATACCGAACGAACAAAGGAATGGAATTTACAAAACTCGAAGTCCAAAGACATGGAAAAAAAACCGAGAACACAGAAAACAATTACGTTAGATACAGAAAAAAATGACGTTAGACAGATGCAAAGCACAGAAATAGACATCACAACATTCAAAACAAAGGCACTCACAGTGTGACCTCCAGTGAAATCATCCTTGACAACTATTTTGTCGAACTTGATCCTGTAATCTTTGTTTTATTTCACGGTAAGTAATCTCTTATGGCCCTCTATTTCAAAATCGCCAGTCATGGTTTTCACGGCATCTCTGTTGTATGTGACCATATTTTTTATCGGATCAAATTTGATCTTAATGGAGTTCGCGTAGTGGAGAGTGAATTCGCGTACTTTCACATGATCGTTTTGCCAGATCTGTCGGTTTGCGAACTTGTAGACATATGATCATGAAATCCGCGATTGGTAAGATCTCCCTGGTAGTCTTTTATCTCTGGTTTTCAGTGTCCAGTTTTAGATGTATAAACAATAGAAGTTCTATCAGTGTATAGTGTACGAGTGGCAAACTTTTTTATAACTGTAAAGCTTCTGTCTTTCTTGGTTAGTGGTATGACCACGCTTTTGCGTCTGGAGTCCTTGACGAACTCTTCTCTATACGACCAGGACATATCGCAGGCAGATGTTACCTTACAGTATCCGTACATAACCAAAAGCGGATAATTCCTCATCGAACATCCCGAGATCATCACATTAATCTACTGTTATACAACAGTACGAAGGGTTAATCAAATTTAAAGTCATTCCACTGAAAGGATTATACTTTCCAGTGTTACCGGCTAAAATCAACAACAAGCTAATGTTTACTTTATGCTAGACCTGTGCCAAAAACCCTTCACAGACCTTGTCAACATACCAATGAACAACGAGCACTTATAGGATCATGGGTCACAGAAAACTAAAGAACGCTTAGGACGTATCATTCAGCAGATACGCGAAATGTGACACGAAGCAATACGACCCAAATACTTGGAGGACTTTTCACCAATTAGGACAACACATTCCTTGAAATGAAACAGGAAACAAGGATAGTCAGACTGGTGTAAAACTGAAGGGAACAAATTTAAGTACAGCAGAGAGTACCATGATATAGAGGGCATACTCCTAGACTACGATAACATTAAGAAAAATCTCAGATAAGGAGCATTTGCCAAACTGATATGAAGAGCTTCTGGATAAATTCGGGCAAAGAAGCAAATCCCCCCCCCCCCCCAAAAAAAAAAAAAACTGCAGAATACTTCGACATGTTGACCAACCATCAGATTACCGCCATGTGTATCAATTTCGCCAGCGATGAGATGGTTGAAATGAGATATCAGTAGGCTCCGGACATGATAATTGCTGCACAAAGCGTAGATAATTTGGACACTCCTGCAATATTCTCCGATACAGATTCTATTGTTTATACATCTAAACCTGGAGACTGGAAGCCAAACATAGGAGAAACCTGGGAGATCTTACAGATTAAGTAAAAGACAAAAAAATAAATAAAAAAAAACAGTTTGTGAGCGGTGGAACGAAAAAAAAAATTATGCCTAAAAGTCAGCAAAAATCGACAGATCTGGCAATTAGGTAGTACATACTGTAAACATGAAAATTGTCGCGGGGGTTATTCTCTCAATTTTGTTTGACAAACATTTCGCGTTTAGTGGCTTTTTTATACGACAATGTCATTGCTATGTAACTATAACCCTTCATAACCAAACTATTCGCGGATTTGTCTTAATTGCGAATATAGCAAAAATAACCAACACGCAAAAATTTCCACGTTTACAGTATAAGAAGACAAAAATGTTAGGGCTAGAACGTCATGTCAGACTCTTTAAACAAAAGACTGTAAAAGCAAAACAAGGTAAAAATATAGTAAAAAAGGAAAAAATCGTTGAAAACAATACAAAAGTAATTGCTAGAAAACAAACAGTACAAAAACACGGAAGACTAGGCCAAAGATATACAGTGAAAGATCTTCCGGAATACTGGAAGACAAGCAAAGATAACGAGTAATTAAAACACAGACCTAGGTTAGGATAAGGTTTTTGGCATGGCACGGTATTAATGAATGTAACAAAGGGGATATCAGGAAACATCTACAATGGCTCAAAATTACAGTCACATTCCACAATGAGCTGCCAGGGAACTAAACAGAAAAACACAAAGGACAAACGTAAACAACGATAGGAACTCGGGACAGCCGGGCTTGGTACTGACATTAGCAAAAGCCAGCGGTAGGGTTAAACAGGTTTATGGGTACCCAAACCTCCCATTTATCTGTTCCGTTTCCCTATAGTATAATAAACATACGAATAAAACCCAATACAGGTAGACTACATACTCCATGACCAAAATCTTGAAATTAGAGAAAATGATAATACGTAATTTTGAAAAATTGGTCAAGGGGTGCTCGCCGCTAAACTGCCGGCTAGCTCAAGGAGTCTAGTCTTCTGGTAAAAAAAACTGTCGCACTACGGAAGAAAAAGTCAAACTCAAAACTTCCCGAAGGGTTTGGTCAAGAATCATCATATATTTCAGTAGACATCGGCAGTATCAGTGAGAGGCCAGTATGTGTGTAAAATTGTCATGTCACTAGATCTCAAAGCTAATTTTACGACTGCGGCAGAGTATCTAATCGATATCCCCTATTACGTAAAGAATTAATGTAGGTTACGTCCCAGCTCTCTGGATCTTTAATAAGTTTTTGGCATTTTTTTAACAACATTTCCGTAAAAACGAGGGTTAGAAATGCCCATAGTGATATGCAGTTTGCAAGTAACGCCATTTTTAGATACAAAATGTTCATATCTATAATAAGACTTCAAAACTGAAGACTGAATATCTCCTAGTGTCCCACCACTCTCACACCGCTATACTACATTTGCGATGATCTACGTTCATGGCGCTTGGAGACATTTCTCTAAGCATAACCCAAGGTTAACGTCACAAATTAGGAGCAATTTAGGGACTAAAAAATAGGCGTTATGGATCCAAAGAGGCACAATAAATTATATAGGTATGTAGTGTTTTTGTTCTATCGTCTTCTGGTGTTCTCGTTTTGCCTTGTCTCTGGACTTTGATTTATGTAATCTTGTGCTTTGTTCCTGCCATTCTTTTGAGATTTGCTAAGAAAATGTAAGCTTTCAGTAGTGTCCTTTGTTATTATATAGTACTGTAGACAGCGTTTGGTAATTACATGTATATACAACTATAGAGAGCATTTGGTAATATCATAAAATAGCAATTTGTGATAGTAAATACTAAAATAAAAACAATTTGCAATGACATATTCCGACATGTTTACTCTTTAATTTTAGGAAACAGCTAGATGTTTTTGTCCCTCCATCAATTCTATATCGAGGTAAAACAATAGAGGTGAAAAGGAAGCATGTAAGTATGACGAATTTCAAACTGTGAACATGTATTTATCTTAGAAATCAGCACTCTACAAATGTATATGTTAAGGTCATGAGACACAGTTTCGATCTATATACATTGAAAAACTTATGAGCATGTACAATTTAAATACGAACTTTCCTAATATGCAGAAATATATATACCTTAACGGAGTAATTTTCAAAATGAATAGCGTTGAAATTCGATCAGATTGAGTCAAAAATGTAATTAATGCAAATTTTTGGTCTAAATTCAATTCGATGTATCCTATTTATTTTCATTGATTGCCGAGTATTTTCACTGCAATTTAATCTTTGAGACTAAAACTATAAAATGAGATTAAAAATAATACATATTAGTATAACTTGTTTAGTTTTGCTTATTTCAACTTAATAAAAGTAAAGAATCTGATGCTTTGAAAATCTGTTTGTCATGGATCCTGCATTGATTTTTCCCTGACAAATCATATGTTTGGTAGGGCTTGCAATAAGGAATTTTAATATAAAATAAAAAATACTATGAATTCATTTAATTCCGCGAATATAAGTTTTCGTGTGAAGAGAGAAAAAAATATTTCATGATATTCGTAAATTTATGGATTGCAACTTGTTAGAAAAAAATATATAAAAATATAAATAAAAAAGAAAAAAAAATATAAAATTCATTGCTTCAGTACCTTCAGTGTTCATTATCAAAATGCAGAACAGTAACTGTAATTAAAGCGTCAACTGTAATTTACAATTCAACTTCGGCATGTTTATTCATACATACCCATAAACCGGTTTAACCGTACCGCTGGCTTTTGCTAGTGCTGGTACCAAGTCCGGCTGTCCCGAGTTCCTATCGTTGTCTACGTTTGTCTTTTGTCTTATACGTGTTTTTCTTGTGTAGTTTCCTTGCAAATTGTTGCATGTAATTATAATTTTCAGCCATTGTAGGTGTTTCCTGTTATCCATTTTTTTAACATGTAATAATGTGTAGATATTATTTAACTAGATAATTATCTGACAAATCATAACTCCAATCATTTTTTATAAATAGGAACCTGTATTAATTGCAAAATGAACATGTCCTTTCCGGTAAAACATAATTAAAATAAACTGCTGCACCAAGAGCCCATGATACGCCCGTCCACTGTCAACTCGAACTTTATGGCATTGTTGGACCACTACAAAATTTTGGTTGAAAAAAAATCAAACAGAATGTGTGCCTTACCAAGATGTAACCATTTAACAAATATCAAATTTATATGTAAAATTAATGCATAGAAAAGTTGCAAGAAAAAAGAAGAATTTTTCAAAACAAAATACTAAGTCCAAGGGCCATAACTGTCCACAAAAATCATTCAACAGGATCCAAATTCAAACTTAATCAGTAATTTATATACATACAATCATATACCATACCCCAAATCAAGATGTTCACACATTGTAAAGAAAAGGTGGAGAAACTGATGTTTCACAAATTTACTAAAGTCCAAGAGCCTTAACTCCACACAAAATCAACCAATCAAGACCAAACTATATCTTGATCTGTATATTAACTAGATACTTTCATAAACGAAATATAAACGAAATATCAAATCAATATGTCAAGCGGTTATAGAAAAAAACTCCGGAAACCTATATTTTTCAAAATTTCACTAAGTCCAACGGCCGTAACTCTATACAAAACCAACGGACCAGAACCGAATTCGAACTTGATCTGTGTTTCACCTAGATATACTAATATACCAAATATCAAATCAATATGTGAAGATACAGAAAAAACTCCGGAAACCATAAAGTTAACGGACGGACGGACGCACGGATGGAGGGTATTCCATAATACGTCCGTCTTTCGACGGGCGTATAATTATTAAATTTCATTCAAGAATATCTCACCAAAACTAAATTGAGATGTTTGTTTTCCAAACTTCTTAATTGGAAATCAACATTTAAGCGTAGTTAAAAACAAAACAGGAAGCCAGTTACCATAATTTGTTAAATGAGAAAAATAAAGCATTTGAACTTGTTTTGCTGCTGTAAAGGTTCAAGAGAATGCATATCTACCCATTTTTGGATGTGTCAGGTTTTGTGGGGCTCAGATACAAGTGCAAGGTTTATTCTTGTTCATTGAGGTCTTTGTCGATCAGGTCCTTCATCATGTTCATTCACTTATGTTTGAAGCTTGCACAAGAAAACTATATTTAGTTGAGTATAAAAATTCGTGTTTTGAGGACACTAACGAAAACTACGAAAATTGGTACCCAAATAATTGAAATGAATTCACACTAGGGTTAACGTACTTTTTTCGAGATATAGCTGAAAAACCTCCCCAAAATCAAATATAACGTCCATTTTAACGGAAAGGCGTCATTGACATTTTTCCGTGTCTTGCAATACTGCCGCTCAAGTTATAAACGTCAAGGGTAAATAATCGCAGATTTCTAATTATATATTTGTTTTGCTTTCATATAACAAGTTCTATACATGTTACGGTACATAAATATTATTCATAACACCCAGGGACGGATTTAGATGGGAGAAAAACAACGGCAGTAGAATACTGAAGGAACAAAGATTACATAAATCAAAGTCCAGACACAAGGCAAAATCAAGAACACCAGAAGAAGGGAGACCAAAGACACTACATGCCCACAAAACACACAACCACTACATATACAACACAAAAAACTGAAGCATTAATAGTGTGAACTCCCAAAAAACAGAGTGACATCAGGTGCTCCGGAAGGGTAAGCATGTCCTTCTCTGTATACAACACCCGTCACACGGTCAGTGGGGTATATGCTTTGAAATATCTGTTAGGTAACTGATTGGTTATTGTCATTTTCTAACCCTTGGACAAATCAACTAAAACCTAGGTACGTGTAACTTCTCTAACCCTCAAACAGTACCAAGGTGAAATTTGAAAATCTTTTGTAATCAGTTTGGCATTCAAACGTGGACAAGGACAGATCGGTACCCCAGACATCACTAAGACAAAACTAAAATTTAACAAGACAACACAAAAAACTTAAGCACTGACAGTGTGAACTCCCATAAAAACCGAGAGCGACATCAGGTGGTCCGGGAAATGACGGACTGAGCTACATGAAATAAAAAGGGAAAATATGAAATTTTAAGGTGAAATCAAGGATTCGGTCCGCAACCTAAATTTATTTATAAATACAAAGAAATAAAAACAAAAGAAAATAAACAGAAGAAAAAAAACATACAGATAGTATACTATCACATAATTTTTGTTGATTTGAACGCCAAAATAAAAACATGGAGCTAAAGTAGCCACAAAGAAATTTGCCGCGACTTTTCTCCAAATATCTTTTTAATTAAATGTTAAAGGATGACATGGCATACACAACCGGAAAGCTAATTTTTTGCCGCTTCATGCCATTCATTACCATAATTTTACAACAAAAGGTTAAAAAGTTTTCCATGACCCTTCTATGTTATTTTAACAGTAAATTTGAGTCGAAAACAGAGGGAGTATACCTGGTTAACTAAACACCTGAATTTATTCGTATAATGCCCTGGGGACTATTGATTAACCAAAACACGTGGGTCGGGTGTTAATCTCGATTGTGAATCCAAAACAAAAAAATAACTAGAGGAATGTATTCGAAACGAATACTATATCTCCCCGTCCTGACATAATTTGTTCCAGGGGTCATGCTTATAATATTAAATTATTGACCCGGCCTGACAACCCTTACAGATAATTTTTCNGAAGGCGTGACCTCAATTATAATGATGTGAAAAAATATTTGCTGGTGTTTGTACATAACATTTACTGCAATATTTTCTTAATTTTTTAACGTTGGTATTATATGCATTTATTGATCTATAACCCTTATATATATATAAAACCTATTGTGGCATGTGATTGATGGCAAACCTTGAAGATGGCATCCTTGAACTATTATTACTTTTAGACCTTGAAAAAGCTTTTAAAAGCCAAATCTCAAATGTCATGTGACACGATTTGAACAAATCAGTTTACAGATATTTAAATGAGTATATAATATATATATATATATAAAACCTATTGTGGCATGTGATTGATGGCAAACCTGGAAGATGGCATCCTTGAACTATTATTACTTTTAGACCTTGAAAAAGCTTTTGATACTCTGATACTGTTGAATGGTCATTCATAATAATTTTTTGCTTTGACTCGACATTGATTAGTGGATAAATGCATGTTATTATGACCTTTCTGGAGGAATTTTAAATAACTGACATAAATTTCCAACGAACTTTCATTAATTAACTAGAGGAATGTATTCGAAACGAATACTATATCTCCCCGTCCTGACATAATTTGTTCCAGGGGTCATGCTTATAATATCAAATTATTGACCCGGCCTGACAACCCTTACAGATAATTTTTCCTAATTGAAAAAGTTTGAGTTACCATTGTCAGCTGAGAGTAGATTAATTGATGCATATTTTTATGTGCTTTATTTTACCGTCTTTACATGTTTAATATAATATAATCTTGTCAAATTATTTTTATGAAATTAAGGTATCAATTTCATAAACACCATCCAGTAGTATTATCTCTGATTAAAGTGTCGTATGTAGCAATGAAGATAAAAACTGACAACTTCAATTAAGATAAGAAATAAATTTAATTTTCTTATTAAATCGGAAATCAAATTATAATATATGATGAGTGGAGGGTGAGAATACATTGTATATGAGTATGACGATATTGCAAATGTCTGTAATTGTAGTAGGTTTTTCATGAATTGGAACTAATTTTGAATTTATCGGACTTTTTTCAAATTAGGACACTTACATGAAACATGAGTACAGGTATGTTTTAACAAACAAACTTTGCACAACACAACTTTCATTCGTCTGTTCACTAGATTTTATTCGTCTGTTGGTTTTTAAATTTTACCTGTTTAGGCCGTTATCAGTACAAATACTATTTTTAGTAACAATTTTAATTAGCAAATATCTCATTAACAGTTTGACTAATTAACACATAAAAGTACATGGACATAGATCAAATAGAAACTGATATATCCTGAAAATTTGAACATCGTGAGTGCAGTGGTTTTTGCAAACAAGCGAACACAAATTTTGTGACGGAACCCACGAGTAAAAACAATATATCTCCCACCTCTCTGAGGCGGGGAGATATAATTATGTCATTACTTGACAAAATGTCAACAAAAACTTTTTACCTGCAAACGAATTTATTTTAATAAACGTAAATGGTAACTGGATATTGGATCTGCAAAATTTTTTATGTTAATTAGTAAAAAAAAAATCAAAATTCTGTTTGTTGATTGGCCATCCGAATAAACAACAAGCAATTAGCACTCTATATGCAAATGGGTAATCCATCGGCAATGAATTTGGTGTATTTTCATTGGTTTGTTGGTTTGCGTGAATCATTTACAATCACTCCCACATCGAATTTCTTTAAAATTTGAGTGAAATTAACATGAAGGTCTATGGAAAATATTTTTGTTTGAACTGTGACTATTTCGGTAAATATACCAAGAGTAGCTGCAAAAAATTAGAAAATGATACATGTAAGTTTTATTAGGGTCTTATTTAAACATGTTAAAACAAAATAGCTACAGCGATTTAAGCTGCGGCAAATTTTGTTGTGTGACTTTAGTTTATTGTATACATTGTTTTGTATGACTTTTACAATAAATGCATGGGCGTATCAAGAGGGAGTCTCCGTTTTTTTAAACCGTATTTCTGGATTTTGATTTAATTTTGCGCAGAATTTTGGCGAAAATCAGCAAATAATGAATATACTTCTCTGTTGTCGAAGGCTTGATCCAGAGGGGTAAAATGATCTCCGTCCCCAGTTTTCTCATCTATTTCCTTAAATAAAAATATTTGTTGCAAACCGCTTAAGACCATAAAGATAAACAAAATAAATAGAATAAGGTAGCCGAAGTCAAATTTATCAAAATTAGGTTTCTCGGTATTTCAAGAAGTTGAAAAAAAGTATATATATTTATGTTAAAGAAGTAGGGAGATCCTAGTACATTGTGTACCTAGCCGGTTTGTATGGTAAATCATTCAAAATAAGCAACAAAACAACGGCAGCAGAATACCAAAGGAACAAGGGTTGTGATGATCACAAAAATTAGAGTCCAAAGACATGGCAAAAACTGCAACAGCGAAAAACAAAGATAAAACAAGGACATGAGATAGCTACAAGGCACAGAAATAAAAAGACGACATTAAGAACAAAGGCACTCCTAGTTTGAACTCCCATGAGAACCGGGAGTAACATCAGATTCTCCGGAAGGGGATGCATGTCCTGCCCCGCTAGTGACACTTGTCACACTATCAGTGAGGCATATTGTTTTGAAAGATCTGTTTGGTACCGTATTGTCATTTTCTAACCCTTAGACAAAGCCAATTAAAATCCATGGTACATGATACTTCTCTTATCATCAAACAGAACCATGGTAAAATTCTGAAAAGCTTTTTTAGATGTCTACAATAGTCAAACATTCACAAAGGCAAATCTGTGGCACAAACATCACTAACAAAGACGAAACTAAAATTTAACAGATTGATATACAGGACAACACGAAAAACTAAAGCACTGACAGTGTGAACATAAAAACCGAGAGTGATATCAGGTGCTCCGGAAAAAAAATTCAAAACATTAGTTTCACAGCGATTTTTTAAATATATAATAGAATTTTGATTAAAAATTTTCAATAAATCTTCAAATAATATGAAGATGCGCATAGTAAAACCAAAATGAAGTATAGTGTAATTCATAATTTGATGAGGCATTTTCATTTCCTTGTGCTCAATAATAGTGGACTTATTATGTCTTCAAAGACGTAGTTGGGACGTTATAATATTTTGGGCTCTCTTATTATTATTTATTTTCATGTCGCCATAGAAGTTACGACATATGTTTTTGGTCTTTTTTTCTATCATTATAAAGTCTCCAAATCGAAGTTTGTGCTTGCTCGGTTAGTATTATTATACTCTAGAAGTGGACTGTGATTGATGTCCATTCAACCGTCCTTCCTTCTGAAACACTTTGGTGAACGGAGCATAAATTAGGAATGCGTTTTAGGATTTTAAATAGAACTGACAACAGCACAGATGAAAGAAAGACACCTTTTGATTTTGGTATCAGGTTAAATGTTAATGTCAATGCAGTCGAGATTTTGGGTCCATAATTGGTTTCCGAAGCATATAGAGCAGATTGTCGCTACTAATTTATACGAAGCCTACATATATGAAAGCCTCAAGGGTAAGAAGACATTTTTTTGGGGGTCAACGAACAAAGGTTAAGGTCGCATTTACTGAAATTTGGTCCAAAAATTGGTTCTAGAGTAAAATATCTAAATGCCTAAATGGCATTTGAATGAAACGCGCATAGGTAAAAGCATCAGAGGCAAATATGACACTTATTGATTTCCTGTCAGTATGTGTTAGGTTTCGATGTCACATACCCACAGAAATTGAAATTTTTATTACAATAGGTGTCCCGAATATAAATTCAGAGTACCTTTATGTATTAGATAACAAATACCAAAGTTACTGTAAATTCAGTTTCTACATATGGCCATTTTGACAACTCAAGTCTCTTTAGTCATGTTAGTGCAGATAAAATCAAACGTAACATGTACTTGGAAGACCACAGACTAAACCTTTGTAAAATCTGAAAGAGAACAATTTGAATGAAGTATATATAAATGCAACGTTCAACGGTAGGGAGACACTGATTGATTGTAGTGTCAGCAAGTTCAAATAATAGAAATTGAAACTTTGGACCGGAAATTGGATTTTGAGGAACAAATTAAAAATGTCTTTATGGATTTAAATGGAACTTACAGAAATAAAAACTTAAGAGATAAGAAAGATTCCTATTGATTTTAGTATCAGTAAGTCAAATTTCAAGGTCTCACGTGCCTTTAGAAATTGACAATGTCGTTTAAAATTGGTTTTTGGAGCATTTTTATATATTTTTTATGAAGTATAAACCTGAAACATTCAGTTATAGGAAGACACTGATTTATTTTGTAGTCCATAGATCAAGGTCAAAGTCATTTGTAGAAGTGAAAAATGTTGTTGATTTTCCGGAGCAGAATGAATAGCTTTTTCGATTTAAATGACACTTACGCCGATGAAAGCCATACAAATATATCTTCTTACATAGAGTAGATCAAAGTTCGGGGTATCTTTCATCCCAATGTAAAAAGGTCCGTCTTTTCTCGAGTGGAGCGCAGCGAAACGATAGAATAAGTCGAAGAATTTCTTACACAAGTGAAAGATATTCCGATCTTTGATTTTGATCGAATGTAAGAAGCTATATATTCCCTAAAATACGACAAGAATTATCTAAAAACCTATACCGCCATTTGAGTGTTCCTTACATGGTGACGTCAGGTGTTTTATGGCGTTCAGTCATGGTTACGATTATTGTGTCAGAAAAATGAAAACTCATGGTTTTTCATTCCTCAATGGAAGACGAGGTCGTTGGCATCGATCTCACATGGGTCGTCTCACATTGTTAACCATCATTTACGGAAGAAGTAAGGAAGACACCTATCGATTTTAATGCCAGTAGATTGAAGGTGAAATTCTGAATAACTTGTAGAATTTTTTTTATTTATCTGTTCCTACTTTAGATTTTGATCTGAACAAAGATTCAGAAAAGGTAGGTACTCAAACGAAAGAATGTTCGTATTCAATGAATATAACGCTGCAAAAAAGATAGTTATCTGCTTCAATAATAAGAAATTGAACTTCTAATTAAAAAAAACAAAAAACAAAAAAAAAACAATTAGATTAAGGATAAATTAGCATAATTAAAAAATAACAATTTTTTTCCACTTCAGGTACTTTTTTTCTTTGCATTTAACAGTTCTATTGAGAGCTAATGAAAAACTGGTTCAAAATTATTTTGAGTTGCGGCGTTTTGGTCACTTATTGAGATTAACTGAGAAGAAAATCCAAGAAAACGGCAAAAACAGTTAAAAGTTAAAATTGCCGTGCACCTACGTGAATTCATGAATCTGTTTGAAACTTTGCAGTTGAAAAGTATGAGTTGTAATTTAAATACAACACTTAACGTGCGTCTTCATGCACCATGTCATCATTATGTATTTGTGCAATAAAATTGATAAATCATAAAACTTTGCTTACAAAATTCTTCGTTGGATACCTAACCTAGATCATGCATGTCTGCAACCACATAAGGAAAGCGGAGTATACCATTAGTCGTCTTTGCTCCTCCTTGCCATTATTATTATCTTTGTCTGTTTAATATTGTTCCAAAAATGAGATGCCTTTACTGAATCACTTGATTCTTGTTACGCATTTGAACTACAAAGTAAAGTTGTGCATGGAGGGAAATTAAAATTCAAAATGGTCGTCAAAATTTCAGCTTTGTCCAATTTCAACGAAAATTGATTTCAAGGTGAATTTTTATGAATTCATAGAATTGGTTTCCGGGTCGCCATTGCAATTCTAATTATTACTGAGTTTTATTATTATTTTTGTCATTAAAGAAATGTCAGTAGGAGGTGTCTGAACTTGATAACTGAATAACTTGATGCTTCCACACAGCTGGGCAACTATTTGAAATTGTGCCTTATGGTAAAACATTTGAATATGGCCGCAATTTCAAAGATTTAAGCATTCTCCGATTTCAACGAAATTTTATTTCTTGGAAGATATTGAGACTGTAAATAATATAATAGGATTTAATCATTGGATTTGATGCAAAAAGGCGACATAAGCTTTTATCGCAATGGAATTCACCTTCCCGCTTTTCCCGATTGGTATCGCTGCTGCACTATCAGGTAGTTCGCGGGAAAACTGGTATTTCACGCATGTTCAAAAATTGTTCATTGTGCGTGATTTTTCCCGGTATCACGACGTCACAGAACAAAACCTGATAGTGCAGTGGTGACACCATACGGATAAAATTTGGAAGGTGCATTCCATAGTACCTGTAGTTGTTCCCAATTGTCCTGAACTCCAATTTTGTTTTTAGATAGGTAACTATGAAATTAAAAGAATAAAATATAAACGAAATTGGATATAAAATAAAGAAGTACATAAATTAATAGTTAACAAAGAACAAATATATTATTAAAAATATAGGAATGACTTTCAAATAACCGACATTCACTGTTTAGGTTATATGATAGTACAGTGTATAACACATGCTTCATACTTGTGAGATTGTTTATTATATTTTTTATTTATATAGATTTATTGTTATATATCGAAATTATTGGTATAAACATAATGTAAAAATCCAATGCAAGTTGTTGATTTTATTAACATGAAACCTTGTTAAAATGTGTTTAAAACAAGACTTTGAAATACGGCAAACTTTTGTCCCATGAGCTCTCTGGAAGTTAAACGATTCGTTAGTTCACTCTTGTTCCACTGTCCGCCGAAACACACACACATTGACCATTTGGAAAAGGTAATCAATATATTTTTTTTCTCACTTCAGTGCCTCACCTGGCGACGTGTCCTTAAAATATAAAAATTACTATTGTTCATTCACAATGTCCCGTTGTAATAAGCTACTTTTTCGATATAGCGGTATGCAATGTATACTATGTAAAGTCAAAATTTTAGCTTCCATTCATCGACTGCTAGTTTGGCAGGATAATTCCAGCTGACAAGATAATTAGTTCCACATAAGTTAGTTCTGGTTTTTTAGTTTGTATGACAAGAAAGTATATTGTTTTATTTACGTTTCAGACTGACGTGAAATCACAATATAGAGATTTCTTGAGCGAATCACCATCTACATCAAATGATGCTAAGACCATATTGCAACAACTAGAGCTTACACCGATCACATCACCATCTAGAGATTTACTAAGCGAATCGCTAACTACATCAACTGAATTACAACAACAAAATCTTATATCGGTCACATCACAATCTAGAGATTTACTGACCGAATCACCAAGTACATCAACTGAAGCTAAGACCGTATCGCAACAGTTAAATCTCACAACGGTCACACCACGGTCTAGACATTTGTTGACCAAATCACCAACAACATCAACTGAAGCTAAGACCGAATCGCCAACAACATCAACTGAAGCTTATACCGAATCGCCAACAACATCAACTGAAGCTAAGACCGAATCGCCAACGACATCAACTGAAGCTAAGACCATATCGCAACAACTAAAGTTTACAACGGTCACACCACAATCTACAGATTTACTTCACGATTTATATAATCCAACTAAACCAGTATCACAACTACAGCTTACCCCAGTGAAATCACAATCTCGAGATTTACTGGGCGATTCACCAAATGCATCTACTCCAACTACAACAGTATCGCCACTATTACCGCTTTTAAAAGTCACATCATCACTAACAGACCCTGAAACTTCAGCCGAGAACAACACAACACCACCATTAATAACACAGTCAAATCACAATACCAACACAACAAGCACAACCGAGGCTGACATTTTAGGATCAAAACCAGTATCAACGAGAACATCAATTCCCAAATCAAAGTGGAAGGCAGTTATTAGACATTTATCAAGCCTTCCAAGTTTCCAAGAATAAGCAGTTATTTGACAGTTTTTAAATATTTAGAAAATCCGCAGTCTGTTTGCAGTAAAAAGCAAAATACCTACTTCATACGCAGTTCATTGGCATTTATTAGGTAGTTTTCAGGCAGTTATTCCTAGTAAGAATAACCAAAAATCAATATTAGATCTCAATAAGTAGCTAAATACTGCCTAATAACTGGTAGTATCTCATGCATAGTTTTCAATAACTAGCTTACTTACATGAATATTTAAGGGGGTTTGCTACTCCATTGGAAAATAAATAGGATTTCAAATAAACATGATTCTGTCTTAGAAAATTTGAAAAAGGTAATTCAAGTGAAAAAAAATGATATGTTGATGATCTCGTACTTCAGATATAAGTGACTGAAAATTTGGCGGGAAATTGAACTCCTCTGATTATTCATAGGATTAACATTAGCAAGGTTTGGTCATGCATGAATGTGACAGAATAAATAGAGTTCAATGAAATTTATACAGAATGCTCAAATAGATGTATAAAATGAAATTATGGAAAAAAATAAGGGGGTCAATGGGCAAAAATTATAATGCTTTTAAATGGATAAAACCCGAGGATTCCGAAAATCTGACAGAAATCCCAATACATGAGGAGCGAACCTCCTTAAATTAACTTTAGAAATTTGTAACATGAAATGGCTACTCCAGACTTAAGTATTCCAATAAGTAGGATGATATTTTGTCAGTGGTTAGCCCAGGTTTATTGCAAAATAGGGGATGTAAGTTTCGTTCAAATTTGAAACTTGAGGAAACTTAAAATATACCTAGAAACGCACTTTCACGAAAATCTATGACGTTACAAAGTCACAAAAACGTCATGTTTTGGCATGAAACGTTATCGAATTGCAATATAACCTTGAAATCTCGGTGTCAGATGAAGAGACGTACAGATCCTAATGTAGATGCTTCTCAAATGAAATTTTCCTACACCGGTCATACTTCATCAAAACTGCTTGAATTTCAGTAATTATATAATAGCATTTAGTTTAAATATAGTTAAAAATCGGGATGGCACTATTTTAAGGCCGGAAATTGGGGATTAAAATAGCTTAAAGATGAAATCGGCCACAAAAGATCAGGATTTAATAAAAAAATATTTATCAGTTATTGGCAAGAAAGCATTTTCGGTTGAATGAAAACCGAAATTTATTAATCACATGTGAATCAGAATTGAAGAAACATAAGAAGTACTGAACTTTCATTTAATCATGGGCAGAAATTCTCCTCACTCGAAACTGCGCATGCGCGAAAATATGAAATATGCAAACAAACTTAATGGGATCAGGGTTTTTGCCAAGGGAAATCTGGATTACACTCTGGACCGCCTGTCTCCCTCCCTTGTACAAAAGTAAAATCCTTATGTTCATATCGCCTAATTCATACCATTTTTCTTATTAACAGAACCTGATATAGTACAGCTTACTTATCATATAAAGTAAAATAAAATTTATTCATGTACAGTACTAACAATATATAAATTAAAATTATGTTCACATTATTAATTGCTCTGAAAATATGACATTTAAAGTATTTTTATGGTAAATTATTCCTTCAAAACAAACTTAAATAAATGAATTCACAAAGAAAGAAGTGACATTACATTTAGAACCTACTTGATATGGATTTTCCTTTGCCTCCATCTTTCACCTCAAAAGAAAACAAAAGCAAAGAGGATATGGAGCCATTTTTTGTCAAGTTTGATCGCATGAAATTCAAATGAAATAATTTAAAGCTAACAAGAAAGCATTAAATGCACTCATCAAAAGATTTGATATTTTGTAACTGCTTAATAATTGAACAGAACACCATCCCATCCATCACTGAGAATTACTATCTTACTACCAAGAAAACGTCTTCGAAAAAGAACTGCCTAAATCGTTTTTAATAGCTTAAAATAACTTCTTTCATCATCAAATATACAGTTATAGAAAAACCTGACCACAACTGCTTAATTAATGCCTACAATTTTGATAACTGTCTATTTACTACCTAATAACTGATAAAATAGTCAGTTGACTATGAGTTTCCACAACTCTTTCTATAACTCTTTAAAAAATACTGAGGTCTAGAATTTGCTACAACGACCAATTACCAATAGACCATTCATCCATTTTCAAAGATTGCTAGTTAACAAGAAACCATATTTAAATACCACAAAAGATATGATGTGTCTATAATTTATCCCTCTGAAATGAACTGTTCAAGGTTTTGAATTTTTGTTTATCTATTTTACTTTTTAAATGAAGAAAATACATTTACATTGTTTATTTAACGGAAAATATGTTTAATTTTAATTGTTCTTTTTATGTATCTTGCAAATTGAAGATTTTAATTTTCAGATTCATGTCGCTCTGTATTATATTTACTCCAGACTTTAGCTCATTTAATCAGATTTGTTTAACCTCCATTGATAACAAATTCTTAACCTTTCCATTAGATAAAAATTATCTCTAAGAAAAAAAGTTTTTATTTTGTTGTGAAAATTATGAAAAAAAGTTACACACAAAACAGAAAGGGACTTGCAAACTTATAATCATCATTTGAGTAAATCTGTAGAACTGATAGTTATCCTATATTGGCCTTTCGAGAAAGGAACTATTGTGTAATATTTAAGGCAGAATTGAGTTTCTTAAATACTTAAATAACTATGAATGACTAAATTCGTGGCCAATTGAATATATAAGTATCTAATAAATCGAGCTATTTATCAACTTGAAGTGTAGTTCTTGATTTTACTTGACGAAAAACAATGAGTAAAATTGGTCGGTTATCTCCCTGTACCAAGTTAGTTGTATATGGTCAAAGTGGAGATAATCTTAATCACTATATCAATAGCTCCTTTAGATATTGAAATTAAAAATTATCTCAACTTGGATCATATATAATTAACTTGGTACAAAGATATAACTGACCGATATTTTTCATTAACCTTGAGTGCTACAATTAGATTAAATATAAAACACCCTTAGCTCAACAGTATTACTGGACGTTTTGATGTACTGATTTTCTGTGATAATAGAACCTTATTGTTGGCAATAATGAACTCAAAATTCCCGCATTAGGTCAAAGTTTTGTTCTATAGACTATTTTTCTATTATAGTTGTTCTCCATCAGACCACAAATGCGATAGCTATTCTCAATCCGGGATATAATGAAAATTGTTCTACGCCGGTAGATATATAGCTGTGCTAACTATTCTCCATACTCTGCTCTACGCAAGTCTATATAAATTCATACTGAATATGACTGTTACATTTTACCATTACTGTGCTCATCAAGAGATGTCAAATCTGGTCGATCACTAGATCCCCTTTTATGCTTATACGATTACGTCACTATACAAAATTCACTTGGTGAAAAAATCCATGTGAGATGATGCCATCTCTTGGCGTTCGTCATTGTCCGCTGTCACCTATCCGTCTTTAATCTGCCGTTCGTCGTATTCAACAATATTTTGTGATCAAAGCCAGAATCATAGCAATAGAGACTTATTTTAAGTTGTGTCTGATGACTCTTGGGAATAAACAGCATGACAAAACTCAGTACAAATAAAGCATAGGGTAAAATTGCTGGATTTTGCTAATATTCTGTAGTTTTCGTGAAAACGAGATTTTAGAATTGTCGCTTCCCCCCCCCCCATCCCAAAAAATGATTTTCAAATTTGCATCACTTATATCACGCGTATTAATAATAAGACATAGGTTGAAAATGTGTTTAACAAAATGTTTAGCATATCGAGATTTACTTGCCTGCAATTATGAAAAAAACAGACATGACCGAGAAACACATTTTTTGCACTCTACCTTACATTTACCGGAAATCTCATCTCTTAAGAGGCGCAATCCTAATGGCGTTTATATCATGGATTTCTTGAAACGTGTTTTAATTGATACAGCATTGTACACTAAATAAAATGGTAAAAGGAAATAAATAGGTCCGTGTGCTTATAACGAAGTTGCATCAAGAACTTTTTGAAAACGTGTCATGAATCTAATGCTGCGTTAAGATGTACATATAATGCGCGTCGAATACGTATCGGAAACGTTTTCGATGCGCATTAGATACGTATTACGTGTGAAAGCAACGTTATAAATATGTTTTGAGTAACGCAACAACTAATACGTATTAGTTTACTACGCATCGAATGCGAATCAAATTGTATTACGAGTGAACGCAGCATTAATATTGAACTATAGCAGGAGACTGTTAAGAAATAAAAACCGGGGACCTAACGTTTTAAGCCTTTGAACTACAAAATACTAAAGGGGTTCCAAAATCTGACACAAATTCAAGAATGTGATGAGTGAGCCACCTTAAACCGAAATGTCTTGGAATCAAGCTTAGTCACACCGAACACATATAAATACTGAAACGATTTACCTTACAAACTAAAAATTCAGAAATTTGGCAAAATAACATTTCAATACAGATAATTAATTATTGCAATATTTCTAACTGACCCATTCGATAGTGTGCATAGTATTTACTTAAGAAAGCAACCAAAAGTAATCGTGCAATAAATTTCCATATTAAATTGATCAGAAAGAAAAATAGACTATTAAAAAATAATTTAATGAAAAATATTCTTGACTCAGTGGAAAGAAATCCAGCTGAATTTTGGGCAAAATTTAATCAATTAAAAAAAACTAAGAAAAGAAGATCCCAGTACTAATATATCTCCTACAGAATTGGTAAACTATATTGTAGATTTAATGAATATAAAACATGCAAATAATTTTTCAAATATTGAAGTGCTTATGCACAATGATTACAATTCAGAAGTAATTAATATGAATGGTTTGACTGATGAGGTACTTAAAGCTGCTAAAGGATTAAAGAATGGTAAGGCCAGTGGGCCTGATGGTATATTGAATGAAATGTTAAATTTCTTGTATTTTCAACACAGACCTTTATGCTGGTTTGTTAAGGCTATTATTAAACATGGAATATATCTAAATTTATGAGGAGAAAATTTGATAAAATCTTTTTTTCAATGGGGGTGTTTTAATAATCGCCTTAATCACAGAGGGGTTGCGCTATCAAGTTGTTGTGGAAAATTTTTCTCAAAAATATTATCAAATCGATTAAATAAATTTTTGATCAACATAACATTTTATATAAAGAGCAAATAGGATCCAGAAAAAATGCAGAACTAGTGATCACATTTTAACTTTGAAATGTTTAACTGACAAGTCTTTCAGAATGTCAAAACGTTTATATATCTGTTTTATTGATTTGCATATGGCTTTTGATACCATCAATAGAGAAGCTTAATTATATAAATCATGTAAATACAATATTTTTTTAATATCTTGAAAAATATGTATGAGGAAATTCATTATTCTATCAAAACTTCAGAGTGTTCTACAAGATGTATTCATCAAAGTTTGGAGTTAAGCAGGGAGACATTTGAAGTCCTACTTTCTTTTCCATTTATTAAGATGATACGATAAATATATTTGACCATTCCTGTGATCCAGCTAATATTGATTGTGTTAAAGTCTTATCTCTTTTGTATGCTGATCACATTGTTTTAATGTCATAATCAGAAAAAGGGTTACGGAATTGTTTTTATAAGTTGTATGACTGTTTTAATATTTAGAACTTGTCCGGGCGGCCTATTCACGTCAAGGATATTGGATCAGTAGGCCGAGACAGGTCAGTTATTATTTTTTATTTTGACCTTTTTATACAATAAATTATGAAAATATGTTCCTATGGCTATACACGTGATATATTGAATTGTTGAGACAAAATCATGTAGTAGATGTAGATGACATTTTCACGGTATTATGTGTGTCATATCTGTTTTTTATAAGCAGTTTGGATTGTACATTCTATGTAGATAATATTACGTCAAGGATGAAGGTCTAAAAAAAAAGAAATATAAAAGTAAATGGACGAAAAGTAAGAATTTGGCTTGTATGCACAAAACACAGTGAAGTAAGGGCATTAATCAATCACGGAAACACTGAAAATGAAAATCACGATGCACGAAAGTAACCCTTTACCACCTACAATTATTATATACACTGTCATTCACAAAGCACAGTGCGTAATGGACCAATTCAGAAATTGTACGGCATTCTTGGATTGTGATTGTTCACGACGTCGCTGATTGGTCAAGACATATTTCGCAAGTACATAATTTCTGAATCAGTACAATATGTACAACATCGATGTCAGAAGGTGTGATTGGAAATCAAGTATTACCGAAATGCCAAAAAGGTCAAATAAGTCTTCGGTTAGCCATTTTTTGTCAAATTTACACAAATTTAAAGTCCGTTCTCTTGAATTTTGTTTTTGATGAATAATTTTCAACTTTCGTGAAGAATGATGAATTTTATTTTAACAAATTATTGTTAGATATATTTTCTTTTTAATTATATAATTTTGTACCGGTCGATATCAGTTTAAATAGACTTCTTAATATCAATTATATTGACTGACGCTCGATATCGGTTTAAAAAGACCTCTGCAAAAGACCATAATTGTATAATACAAGTATCACATGAACGTCAAACATTTTTGTAATTTAAAAAACTAAAATAGTTCTCAATCATGTTTTCAACCTTTTTTATTTTGCAAATGATTCCAGTAAATATAGCTCTGTCTAAAATTTCTAGATTGCTCTATTCTGAGTAAGGGAGCCATTCGTAACCCTCATCAACGGGTTTCTACTAGTTATTATTATCACTATTATTATTGCAAGAGTGCAAGACGTCATTGACAACAAAATCGGATTCCGATGGGATTTTTTTCTTTGGATTCCTCTTGTTGCTAGCCTTTGGTAGTATGCCAATTAATTGTACGAAACTCCTACCGCTTCTGAGCTATTAGGGATCAAAATTAATTTTTTTCCAAACTTGTAAAATCTTTTTTTTCCACCGGATTTAGATTGTATTTTGTTTCTTTTGAATCATCGTGTTGTTTCCGTTCAGTAGTATGCCAACAGATTTGGCATACCGCTTACTGATTCCGAGTTATATTTTTTTCCTCTGAATTCCTCTTGTTCAAAACTTTTGACAGTGTGTTACCAGATTTGGCGTAGCTCTTACAATTTCCCAGTTCTTAGGGTCGGTTAAGGGGCCAAACTGCAATTTTTCTTAATATGCAAGAAAATATATTTTTGACTGGACTTCAACGGATTTTTTTATACCTCTTGTTGTGAGCTGTTGATATTTTGTCAACGTAGCTCTTAACGTTTCGGAACAATAAAGTGGTCAAAGGGACAAAATCGCAATTTTTCAAAATATATACAATCTTTATTTCTAATCGACATTTGATTTTTTTCTTTTGATTCCTCTTGTTGTAAGCTTTCAGTTGCGATTCAACACCTTTTGAGTAGGTCTTTCACTATCTGAGCTTAAAATGATAAAAAGTGTCAATTTTTATGATCCTAGTTTTTTTCCAGCTAATTACTGTGTCGAGCTCTTTATTGGGTCCCTTTAATTACTCTGTCAAGCTCTTTACTGCGTCCACTTTGCATTACACTTGTTCAATTTCAGTAGTCGTAGATTGACGTAGCCCCTTATTTACCCATGGATGAAGGACGGTCAACAGACATAAAATTGACTGACCGTCATTCGTTGCAAGATAATGTTTATACTGTATTCCAGGTTTACCAAGAAAATTGGCAATTAATAGACGAAGTAAACTTGAGACGATCGGTCCTTTTGTGAGGCAACGGTTGACAGTGTTTGTATAGATACTTTAACCGATGTGTTATGGTTAAGGGGACACATGGATGTACCGTCTTCAACATCTAGCAAGTGAATTTCGCTGAAACCGGTGCTTGCGGCCGTCTTGAACTTGCTATGAGGTAGGAGTGTTTGTTCTTTGTTAAAATCAGGATGGTGTATTCAAGTTGAAGAACAACAAGGAAAGCGTTGTTCCATTTGCTTAAACTTACCGTGTATTTTGTTTCATGTACATTTAGTTCAAATCTCTTTATTTGTTCATTGATATTTTCTAGCAACCATTCTTGAGAGCATTGTAGAGCTTGATTAAATAAAATACTTTTCACGAGATATTTATATATTTACTTTAAGTACACAGCAGGAGCATTACATTTTGAAAACACTCTTATATCATACAAATCAATCTTTGCCAGTCATGTACTGAATCATACAGATAGTTGTTTTCTAAAAATGAAAGTTCCTCTATACTTTGTATTTACGCTTTTCAAACTTTCACCATGGTTTTATTTGCGTGTAAGGGAAGTCACACATCCCAGTGATTTTAATTTGTTTTCTCAGAAAGTGACATTTACCGATTTGGTTCCGAACAGATCTTCAAAACCACTTTTTAGCTGGCTATATGTCATGTGTCCTGAAGGGAGCACCCGGAGCACCTGATTATAAATCAAGGGTTCACATTGTTAGTAATTTAGTTTTGTGGTGTACTATTCCTTTTTGTACATATGTTTTGTCTTGTTGTTCCAATTTGTGTGAAATCTGGATTGATATGTTTTTTCACTTTGCAATTTCCCCTTTCTCCTTTCTTGCTGCGGCATTCGTTTGCCAGTGTATTGTAGCGCTTAACTGATACATTTAAATCGCTGCACTTTTTATGTCCGTTTAACCATCGTTTTTGAAAGCAGGTTTACACAAAATTTCCTATGTTTTAAATTTACAGAGGGTGATTTTTGCTATGTTCAGTCAATGACATTAATGGATTTCAAAATATTTTATTTGATCTGCACTGAAGGGACTTAAGTTGTCGAAATGCGATTATGCAGACACTAAATTCACAGTAACTTCAGTATTTTGTTCTTTGATAAAACTATACATTGGTCTATCCATTTGATAAAGAAAACATTGGTCTATCACTTTGATAAAGCTGTACATTGGTCCATCACTTTCATAATCTGCTGTAAACAGAACAGGTCATGCTTATCCTTCCGAAGCATCTGGTTTCACTTTCAAATCCTTGGTGCACATTTACCGTGCGTAACTATGCTGCAAAGTCTACACAAAAATTACTCAAAGCAGCCTCCAACCACATTTTAAAACACTCTGCACAAATAAAGGTATGGTCCAAAGAATTAATCAAATGTGAATTTATAAAGTTTGATTTCAATCTTTAAAAGTGATAAAGGTAATGTCGTTAAATGTTGGTGCAATTTGGGTACTGTTATTTGAAACGAATGGCTGTATTGTGCTGATTTCTAAGATTGTTTCCTCTTTTCAGGCTATTTTCAAACTTGGCAAGGGTTTCAATTTTGTTTGTTTGTTTGTTTTCTTTTTTGTTTTGTTTTTTGATAACGTATAGACAAAAGATATAAATTGAAAAAAAAACAAAAATGAGCGAAAATCACGATCAAAGCCACAATCCAACAGGGAACTACAAATGTAACATCGTTGAAATTTGATGCAAATTGAGGTACTATCATAAGAAACTGAATGGCTGTTTTCTGCTGATTTCTAAGATTTCCTTTTTTCAGCTTATTATCATGCTTGGTGTCTGTTTCAATTTTGTTTTTAGTGTATTTCTATCTTAAATGAGCAGTTGTAATAAAAAAAAGTGAATTATGCTGTTTTTTGGTAATATGTTGATCTAGGTAAGATATTTTAAACCTACACAAAATTAGGTTATCGTCTTATAATATTTTGATTTGAACTTTAACAAAGAGGCATAAGTTGTCGAAATTCCGAGATAAAACAGCGGATCTGTATCTTACGGAAGCCTTTTAGGGCCGTACAATTTACTTTTTCTAATTTGATTTAACAGATTATTAATTTGATATAACAGATTACTAATTTGATATAACAGATTAATAATTTGATATAACAGATTATTAATTTGATTAAACAGATTATTAATTTGATATAACAGATTATTAATTTGATATAAAAAATTATTAATTTGATATAACAGTTTATTAAAGTTTGATTTAACAGATTATTAATTTGATATAACTGATTACTAATTTGATATAACAGATTATTATATCAACTGATGGAGGCCATCTTGGACGGACCTCGGGTCCAACGAATGTAATTCTGAAAGTAGACCATCTAATTACCATTCAATCAAAGTTTGATCTTAATTGGCCAAATAGATGAGAAGATTTTACATTGTTTTTCTATTAAGGTCCTATATGAAAACTATGTCCGCTGATAGCGGTCATATTGGATGGACCTCGGGTCCAACGGATATAATTCTGAAAGGTGGACATCTAAGGAACATTCAATCAAAGTTTGGCTCCAATTGGCCTCAGTAGTTTCAGACGAGATTTTTCATTGTGTTTCCCATAGAGTCCTACATGAGTATCTTCTATTTTTACTTAAGGTTTCTTATAGAAAGTCACTTTCTACTCAACTTGAATGCATTGATACTGATTGTTTGTTAATGGCTGATTAGGAGTCCTCTCATTTTCTTAACCTGTATAAAATCTGGATATATTATAATTAAGACCATTTGATATTAAACTATTATAATATTATATTTTCCAATGGAGAGGGAGGTATACTGTTTTACCATTACCCGTTATTCCATCTGTCCGTTTCGTCCGTCACACAGTTTCGTAACATTTTTCTCAGCCTCTATAAATTGTAGCTCGCTGATATTTAGCATGAAGCTTTGTATCGGTATGTTGTACCCTGAAATGCATTTTGAGATCCAACCGACATCGACTTCCTGTTTATCGAGGAAAAAACTGGGTAAACAATGCCAAAAAATGGTACTTTCACTATTTTTGATGTAGAGCATTTATTTTTTTATCAGGTTTTGATGCGGCTTTTTTCTTTAGATTCCTTATAAAAGTAACCTTTTGGTATTAAAGCAACGGTTTTGATGTAGCTCTCACTGTTCCCAAAATATAAGTGGTCGAAAAGGGCCAAGACCCACAATCGTAACTTTTTTATTTTAAGTGCTATTTTGACAGACCTTTTTTAAATATATTTTTTTTGGTGAGTACAAAAAAGGATGTGGCAATAGATTTTAGCTTTTTTTAACTTTTATTATTTTTGACTTAGGGTGTTTGTTTTATCCAATTTTATGCGTTTTTTAATAGTTTTGTGAGAAACCCTGTGTCCAAACCTTACTGTGTCCACACTTACTTTGTGCTAACCCTTGCCCTAATGTATCTCTGTCTCATTGATCGGGGTATAAAAGTCTGCCATTCGGCGACAGCTCTTGTTTCACAATATACTCACAAGGCAATGATAAAGCTTATGGTGGCCATCTTGGTTGGACCTCGGGTCCAACGGATAGAAAGTTTCGTATAAATTCGCCAAGCGGTTTCAGAGAAGATTTTTTTTTTAAATTTGGCAGCCATGGTGGACATCTTGGTTGGTCGGTGGGGTCGTTGGATACAATTCTGAAAGGGAACCATCCAAAGTGGACGGACTAATTTATTTGACTGTTTTACTCTCGATACCTACACCCCAAAAATTGTTTTTACTGACATTGAAATTATACAATGTGAGGCATTTTAACGACGCTTACAATTGAAAAAATATATCTTTACTTTAACTTCTAAGGTCAGTTTTAGGCCATAACAAAATTGTAGATTCTCATCCCCTCACTCCACGATTTTTACAGCCCCTCAAAATTTTTATTCTAATTTTTTGCTTAAATTGGTCATAAATAGGTAAATTTCTTCAAATTGATAGCATATTTTTACTTAAATTGATAAAATTTATCCGCCCGCCCTAAATTGTGAAGATAATTGGATAAGAATCTAGGAATTATTTTATCATTGCCTTATGAGTATATTGTGATATTGCTATCTCAAACAAGAGCTGTCGCCGAATGGCAGACATTCATACTCCCGCTCTACGACACAGGGTTACATAAGGGCAAGGGTTAGCACAAAGTAAGTGTGGACGCAGTAAGGATTTGGACACAGGATTTCTGACAGAACTATTAATAAACGCATAAAATTTGATAAAACAAACACCCTACGTCAAAAATAATAAAACTTATGATTTTGGGCGTTGCTCCTTTTCTACCCCTTTTATCTCGGAAACTGTAAGAGCCAAATCAAATCTCTTGGCATACATCTGAAAACTCTTTCAAAGATGATTCAAATGAAAAAAAAATCTCATCCAAATCAGATGAAAAATAAGCAATCTACATAGCCTAAAAAAATACCGTTTAGTCCAAAATGGCTGCCTAAAAGCTTAAATCTATTGCCATATCCTTTTTTGTACTAATCAAGGCGAAAGCTGAGAAAAAAATTTAAGAAAATGTTTGACGGACGAACGGATGGACGGAATGACGGACAAGGGTAAAACAGTTTACCCCCTCTCCATTGGAGCGTGGGTATAATAATTATAGTTTAACATTAAACGGTCTTAATAATAATAATACTACCAAAAAATGAGAGGGCTCCTCATCAGCCATTAACAAACATTCAGTTTCAATGCAGTCAAGTTGAGTAGTCAGTGAATTTCCATAGGAAACCTCAACTAAAAATAGAAGATACTCGTGTAACATAACACCATCCTTTTATATTTACTTGGAAAAAAATCTCAAAGGATTCTGCAATCCAAGTTAAAATAAAATGGTGGCCTTAGTTACATAAGTATCTCCTATTTTTAGTACCTGACCCTAAGGGTCGTGTGAGCTTTTGCCACCACGAAGCATCCGTTGTCCGTTAACTTTTCACATTTCAAACTTCTCCTACGAAATCAATGGGCCAATCAAGACCAAACTTGGCAGGGATGGTCTTATGTGGCCTCCTTTCAGAATTGTATCCGATGAATCCGCCGACCAACCAAGATGGCCGCCATGGGTTGAAATAGAAAGCTCTGCCAAAAAAAAATCATTAAAAATCTCCCCTGAAACGCAATGGCTAATTTAGACTAAACTTTCTTGAAATGATCCTTAGGTATAGTCATCTTTCAGAATCTGAGGTCCATCCAAGATTGCAGCAATCAGCGGACAAAGTGTTAATATAGGACCCTATGGGAAAACAATGAAAATTTTCTCGTCTGAAACTACTGGGCCAATTGGAGCGAAACTTTGATGGAATGGTCCTTAGATGTCCACTTTCAGAATTCTATTGAAGTCCATCAAACATGGTCGCCATGTTTGATGGCGGACATAGTTTAAATATAGGACCCTCAGAGAAAAACAATTTAAAATCGTCTCATCCGAAACTATTTGGCAAAATGCGATCAAACTTTGATTGAATGGTAATTGCATGGTGTGCTTTAAGAATTATATCAGTTGGACCCGAGGTCCGTCCAAAATGGCCTCCATCAGTGGATATAATAATCTGTTATATCAAATTAGTAATCAGTTATATCAAATTAATAATCTGTTATATCAAATTAGAAAAAGTAAATTGTACGGCCCTAAAAGGCTTCCGTAGTTTTCATTGACAGTTTCATGTGTGAAATATGATTTTTTTGCATATTGCAAACCGTTTTCGAGTTGAATCAACAATATTCGATGCGAGACACAAAACTGCAACCCCCTTTCCTTCATATATCAGATATATGGTATTGACTGTTTTTTTTTGTATATCATTGATAAGTAAAATTTCATATGAAATTCAAAGAAAATCTACAATAAACATTTTTGCAGTTAAATTTGTGGACCAATTGATGCAGGATTAAAGAAACAACTGATTATAATTGTCATAGATTATTTTAATCGGTATTACCAGATCAATTCAGACATACAAGATCATATAAAGACTATTCGCAGCACTTTTGGAAAGGAAATATGGAGTGAAAAATAAATATTAATTCACACTCCTGGTAATGTTTGGTTGAAGGTAAATGTTCAAATTCCAAAACCTTTACTAAACATTACTCGGAACGAGGACAAAACATCATCCAATATTCCTTAAAATAAAAATTTGCTTATATTTTTCTCAATTGGCGTAAACATTATTCATTTGGACTAAACGAATTATACTAAAACTCGGTTTACCTAAACCGTTGGCCGACAATGTTGCTTACTAGGTTTGATTTATTCTTGAATAGACATGAGTTGAAAAAATTATCGTTTTACGAAACTAAATTAAAAATCATTTCGGTTTTATTGTACTTAAAGGGGAGGTTTGGGTACCCATAAACCGGTTTAACCCTACCGCTGGTTTTTGCTTGTGCCGGTGTTATATTGCCATTTTTCCCCATACCAGTTTTCCCCGGGGAAAAAACTGGATCGATCCAATTTTGGATAGGAAATTTTGGATCAGAGCCGTTCCCTCCGGAAAAACTGGAATATGATATTGCCGTTTTCCCCCATGCCAAAATTTCCCCTTCATCTGAATTTAAATGATCATGTCCATGCTTCATAAAAAATTCGCACATATGTCTTTATGAAATGTTTTGTTGCATGAATTGTAAAAAAATATTATTTAAGAACTAACCCGAAAATATATTTTCACTCTACACATCAACATCTAAATTTTAGATTTTTTTTTACACTAAAGAGCATCTAATTTATGCGAAGCTCCGTACTTACATGGTTTTGGCTTTTCTTTTTAGATTACATTAGTTAGTTCTTCTCTTTCAGCTTCAATATATATATATATATATATATATATATATATATATATATATATATAATTTCCAATTACTTTTGATTATATATGCACTGAAGAGACATAAGTTGTCGAAATAGCCATTTGCAGAAAGTAAATTAGCAGTAATTCGGGTATTTTGTTATTCATGATTAAAAATTCATTAAAAAAAGTATTTTTTCACTAACTGAACACTATCTTCTAGAAAATCGCTAAAAGGAGTTACATTGTACTTCACTTCATTATTTTCAAACTATTTAGAGAACAATAACCTAAATTAAGAAGACGTTTTTATTTTTGATATGGTTTGTATGAAATTTGCTTGGCTTTCTGTCGCAATCAGACATTTTTCTTGAAAAAAGTAAAAGACATCAATTGTTATTTTTTTTTTGGACAAAACCCGCTTTAGTTTTCTAACTTTTGATATCATTTGGGACTCTCAATCGGACATATTGTCTTCTTCCTTCCTTCACGTAATAGAACCAATCATCTACAATTTTGAGCAAGTTTGTCTTGACTGTTTTGGGGTCTTACGGCGAATGTCTGTTAGCTTTTCTTTCTGTTATTGCATATTTCTCCCCAACATACCTATGTGGGGTTCAACTCAGGCATATTATTAAATAACGATAAGCAGGTGTGTATGTATGGGTAGAAGTTCATCGCTACTTTGAATATAATACTTTGAATATAATACATAAATACATGTTCTAGTCTCCATGGTCTCTACATTCCTCACTTGGGAAAATTTTTTTTTGTACATTCATAGATTTTAAAAGGATTGGATTTTGGTCAAAATTGCAGAGTGATAATGTTGAAATTATATATAAAATGTGTGACAATATAAAGGCATGTGTTCACGTTAGAAAAAAGCTTTTGATAATTCCTTTCCTTGTTGGTGTATGCCATTCCAAAAATCTTTCTGCTTTTTACTTTCTATTTTCTTAAACGACATTTTTTTGTTCTGTCCTACTCTTAATTTGTAACAAAAATTTCAAGGACGTTTTACATTTACTTTCAATTTTGTGTGCTGATGACAGTACTATTTATTTTCGATTTTCAGTAAAATGGTATTCAGTTAGTGAAATAGATAATTATTTTTGCGAGTTATTATCAAATGTAAATAACAAATAACCGAAGTAACTGCTAATTTAGTTTTTTCGACAAATTATGAAATATATATTAAAGCTGGAAGAGAAGAACTTTTGGACAGCGTTACACACGAAGGAAATACTCCTTAGTTTCAAAACAAAATTTATCCAATAGAGATATTGTAATCAGTCTTCGGGCCAGCACAAAAACCTTGTGAAAAACTGGTGAAAAACCTTGGAAACTACCATTCCACGCATTAGTACAGTGGTAATAAATAACAAATTACCGTAATAACTGTTAATTTAATTCTGTAGATGGCTATTTAGACAATTCATCTCTCTTCAGTGCAGACCAAATCAAAATTAACATTTGTTTAATTTTTCACTCGCCGTTTTAATTTTTCTGTCGTGCTGGAAAAAAACATCTGTGTTAAAGATTTACTGTGAATTATCTTTGAATTTCGTCTAAACTTTTACAACCCAAAGCTATATTTTTTTCAAAAAAAAAGGACACAAAAATGACACACACGGTTTGCAATATGTGCAAAAATATCACTTCACATATGAATCTGTCAATGAAAACCGTTCACTTAAAAACACTTAACCGCACGCCAAATATAAGTTGTTTATATCCAAACACGTACACCGCCAATATTCCTCGTGTCTGAAAATGTTAATGCATCGCTTTTCAATGAAGAGTTACACTTCACTATTGTTTACCTAAAAACAACATCAAATTTATTATTAATATTTATTACAAGATATGTATATTTAGTGAATTTAGAATCGGTCAAATTCCGGAAGTAAATTCCAAACATTCGGAGTCGGAGTGGAATCGACACAGTGATTCATAGATACGATAAAGTAACCCTCAGTCCACTACGTTCCCGCGAGGGGAACATAGTGGAGTGAGGGTTACGTTATCGTATCTAAGTGATTCATATATCATTATAGTTAATTAAATAGTCCAAATCGTAAATTTCCTTTCACTCTCACGTTGGTGGGGTCCTGTGTGGCCCATTACCAGTGGATTATATAGTTAGTTTACCAATCACTGTACCACGCCACCTCTGCAGTTTCTCATCCCGCTTTGTAAACTACACAAAGGGTGCACTCGTCTTGCTACTGTAGTGATAAGGTATGTTGGTTACCTGCTCAGAGTCAGTGGTTCTTTGCCAGTACTCCGGCTTCCTCAACCACTATAAAGCACAGCCCCTTTAAAGCTTAATATAGTGGTGTTAAACCCCATGCAAATCAAACTAACAATCTAACGTTGGTATTATTGTATATACAAGTTTTCCAAAATAGTTACTCTTACCTTCTTCTCGTCATATTTTTCACTTTTATCACATTTTCTTGGCAAGTTGGCATAGGTATTGACATTAAAGATATTCCATTTCCTTGTATCTATAGAAACTAGTCCTGGTGGTTGAGGACAGAATTCACACAACGAGTATTCTATAGGGAGTCTATACATTATGTTAATGTAATTTAACCTGCCACAATTAACTGCAAATTTTTGGTCTTTCAGAAAAGAACAAAGATTCATATCATTAATTAGGTAACACTTTGCTACATTATCGCCTCCGAAAAAATACCCTGTGTTTCGATCAGTTACAAATGCCCACTTTAAGTCCACCAAATAGGGACTTGGTCTGAGTGGTGGTCCGGACTTAAGGTCTGTCATATTTGGTCTTGGTCTGATTGATGGTTCAGACTTTAGGTCTGTTAGATTGGGTTTTGGCCTGACTGGTGGTCCGGACTTTAGGTCTGGTGGATAGGGTCTTGGTCTGACTGGTGGCAAGCTGTATCTATTGTTCTCTTTTAAATTTGTTGTATATACTTTACATTTTTCACTCATAGCCAGACGCTGTATATTGTGTATATCATTATCCAGGAAACTGACAGGTAAAATAGACTGACAGCTGAATTTAACATGCCATGTGTGGTACTCCGTCAGAACTTGAGAAAAGTTCCCGCAATTATTGTCCACTCTATATGTATCATATCCATCTGATATATTGAACAAATAATACTCATATAAAGATTTTGTTGTCACTTCAGCGAAGAACTTATTTTTCTTACTTTCATTTTCATCTATGTTGCATATAAAACAATAAATATTTTTGAAAGGATAAGCCCCTAAAGTGCCATCTTCATCGTAACAGGCATCTTCTATTGTTTGATTGTAAGTAACCCATTTTCCTGTAACATTGCAGGCTGAAATAAGTGTAGTTTCATTAAATTCACCTGGAGGATTACATATGTAGCAAAATATGTTCTTGTAAAACTTCAACGAATTTTCAAAATTTAAACACGCAAATTCGATATCTTTATCATATTTTTTCCAAGTTCCAGTAACGTTGCATTTATCTATAAATTTACTTTTTGATATATTTGAACACGATTTTCCCTTCACATCACCATCCGGATAAAATTTTATAGTACCACATTTTTCATCTATTACTTTATCTAAAATAGTTTCAGTTACGGTCAAATTTGGATTGAGATCGCGGGAAACCGATACGCTAACTCCCCATGGTATAGTATCGCTTACGTTGTGACAAAATGCACAAAATTGGTTTTTGAATGATAGGCCAGTAGAGACGGAATACACTGGTGGTGTTCTGATTTGTTGATGTAAGCCAAGTGTGTTTACACAGTTTTTATTCAGTTCGGAATATGTTTTTTCAGGACAACTCGAAATGAATTCATACCTGTCAGTGTCTTTATTGACGTCTGCATAAATAATGACGTTGGAACATTTTCTTGGCGGAAACGACAACGACAAATCAGGACAACAGTTTCCATGGTGATAACAGCCTCGGTCTTGACTACACGGGGGACAAATATTATATTTTCGTGGAATTTTCGGTAAAGACCAGACGTTTTCAGAATCATCAAATAAATCCGGTCCACATAATATAGAATATTGATATAAGATGTTGGGTTTGTTGATCGAAAGCGCATCGACTGCACAATGAAAGACGTGTAAGCACAAAATTAAAAAGGATTTCACCAAGAAAGACATTCCTCAGAATATGATAGATTATACGCCTTGTCTATTATTTTTCTGCAAGAACTGGTGTTACATGCACTATCAATCGGTTATATACAGAACTTATAAAAATAACTGAAATCATCGAATATGCGAATAGTATTCCTATAGTTTACAAATTATACAGGCAATAAAATAGATCGTGACAATATTCGAGGATACGAAACTGGCGCAATTTACATTGAAAGTGATTATAGGACGTATTTAATTTATATTCAAATTGTGCTGTTACAATGATATTACCCTTTAAGCTACGAGTTTATTATGTACAATTTTGAGTTAATAGCGATAAGTAGTTACAATGTACATGTACGGACAGATGGTGACAAACTGCTTCAGAGAATTGTAAATATTGTCTCCAATATGTCGCATACGATACATCTTCTCTTGTGAGGTAACACGGCAAAATGACCGATACAATATATATAGAATATATATCTCATATTCAGGTAATCGAATAACCCACGAGATGGCTCATGGTTGTAATTTACATGAGTGACGAAATAATATACTCCTTTGGATGGAGAGAGAGAGGGGAGAGAAATACCAATTAAACCTGAGTCGTCTATTTTCGTTATGCTATCTTTTTGCAAATGTTGTAAAATTGTGTATGCTCTACATGACTTTATATATAAAGGTAACAATGACACAAATCATTATTTAGGCCAGGCATTTTCGTTTGTTTCATGAACAACGAAATGATATGGAGTAAATGCACATGAGACAAAGTTTCTACAAATATATGATTTAATCCAGCAATGGAACAACGCTTTTATTGTTGTTTTCATCTTGAAGTCACTATGAGGCCTTCAATAATGAGCTATGCTCATACCTCATAGCAAGTTCAGGACGGTCCCTAGCACCGATTTGAGCGGAATTCATTGCTATATGAAACGTCGAGCAATGCCACATTCACGTACCTTCTCTTTTGTTCGTAGATGCGGGGTTGTAAACGAACATCAAATTAATTGACACAGTGTTTTACAACTGCTGCCATCCGTTGCCCGAATACATGTGCTAACCGATTACCAACCAAGGTTATTGTCCTGAAGCTGTTACAACGGAAACAATGATTTTTCACACCACGATTTACAACGATTTCATGTTTTGATAAATCTATAATTTAACATTATCTTGTGTTTGTACTAAAATTAGTCCTATATTGTTTATGATTTAAATCTGGTATTTTTGCAAATTGTTAGTTATTTGCCCCGTTCCAATATAACACTCTTGCCGTTGACATGTGCCTTTGCTGAAAGCAGATACTCTCAATCTTAAAAATAGCGTTAGAAATCGCAAATGCGTATTAATCGGATTCAAAACATTTTATCAGGGACAGTTAAGACGTCTCTTAGTGATTTCAGATTTCCACGTGAAGTTTCTGCTTATGTACTGATATCCTTTTTTCTTCAATTAATATATTTATTTCTAAATTTTCTAAACTACACCATATTATATAAGGAAAACAATTCATTTCCAGTGTAGATGTACGTCAACTAAATCAAAAGTAGCTTCATAAGTCCTGAAAGAGCCGTGGATACTGGTAGTAGAATTTCTTATATCTCTGGTTTATATGCCTCTGATTTTAATGTTTATCACTTTAATGTTCATTTATCTATTTTTATCATTATTCTTTTTGTGGTTTTTTTTTATTTAATTTTTTTATTATGAATACGAAATGTACCATTCAACATTCAATAAAAGAATCCTAGTACAATGTTTCGACAGATTTGACAATACTGGACTTTCGAGATATGAACTCTTGTGTGATTGAAGGCATAAACGAGTGCGTCAAATACCAAAGCAGGATTGGCTGGATTCCTGGCATGTTGGAATAAATATAAACCTCCTAAAAGAAGTTATTAGTGATTCCCTCTCAATGTATTGTATTGAATAGAAAAAAGAAGGGAAACGGGGAATGTGTAAAAGAGACAATGACCCAAAGGGAGTGATAACAACTCAAAGCCACCATAAGATCTTCAATGAACGGTGAGAAAACCCCACACCCAACGGCAGGTCGGAGTCGGCCCCTGAATAAAGAGTAATCAAGTTCAGCGAAATAAACATCATCCTAGTACAAATGTATCACCGGACACTTTTGGCTCTCATTTTCGGAAAGTATAAATTAAATGGAATTCGTTACCAACAGATATTTTGGACATTATTTTATTTTAATTATTTCTTAAAAATCTAAATTGTTAATGTCTAGTTTCAATATCTAAGTTTTAATTAATTGTCTTTCAACACATTCTTATCGCGGATTTTAGTAATCTTTAATCCTTAAATGACAAAATCTTAATCCGCAGTTTGTGTTAATTTATTTCTCTATAGTGCCATTTCTATGGACAAGGCTAATCTCTTTTTTTTATATATTGTTGTTGTTTTATTTGTTATATCAGTTTAGGTTTATAGTTCGGTTACGCCGGACTGCAAAATAAAAGTATAGAACGGAAATATTTTCCTTCTCGATTTTATAACCGGAACGCCTACATCCCCCGGTTATACTAGACTCCTATAGACATAAAGTAAACTAACTACAAAAAAGACAAGACACACAAAGGCTTAATTAATTTCCTGACTTAGGACAGGCGCAAACCTGCTGCGGCGGGGTTAAACTAGTTTTATTGGGCCCAAACCTTCCCCCTA
>MJUU01014505.1:2399-18611 GCA_002080025.1 Modiolus philippinarum | reverse complement strand
TTCCATATAGTTTTACTGTCTCTGCAGTTTGATATAGCATTCTGAAAAAATTGCTTCTTTGACTGTTCAATTAATAATGTAACTTTATTACGCCACAATTTGTAATTACAATTATCTTTGATTCTGTGGAAGTAATCTCTTTGAAACCGTGCTTCATTTATTTCCTTAGACCACCATTCCGGTTGTTGAGTATTCTTTACTCTTTTTAGTTTTTCAGGGGCGTGTTTGTCTAAAGTGTCTGTAAACAATTTATACCAAAGATCAAGAGCTTCATCTACATGACACAATGATTCAACTAGATATAACGGGGTATTTACAACATCTTCAATAAATTTATTTTCATCGAAATTTTTAAATGATCGATACTCAATCATTAAATGGTGGTTTTTAATCGATTTTGGATTTAATTTTCTGGTAACACAGACAGGGAAATGATCACTGATAGCATAGTTTGGTACACTTATTTCAGTTATGTGATCAATATCGTTTGAATAAATGTGGTCTATCGTTGTTTCACTTTTATCAGTTACCCTTGTTGGTTTGTGCACTAGTTGATCAAAACCATAAAAATTCATACAGTCTATCCATTTTTGGTTCCCAATACAAGTATTATCTTGATAATTTAAGTTAAAATCTCCTAAAAGCAATATTTCCTTATTTTCAGAAGAAGCTGTTTCAATTTCAAGATCAAACATATCAATCCATGACTGAGGAGAGTTTGGTGGGCGGTAAAAAATGCCCACTAAAAATGATTTTGCATTAAGTAGTTTAATTTCTACCCAAATAGATTCAATGTTGCCAACTTCAATATCTTTTCTTCTGTCATGGCATACATTATTGTTAATGTAAATATTTATACCTCCACCATTATTGATACTATTTCTATCTTTTCTTTCTATTTTATAACCATCAATGTGCAAGAAATCGTCACATGTATCTGCATTCAGAAATGTCTCTACTAAACCAAATACATCGAATTGATTTTCACTGCACAATACCGTTTTAATTTCATCTAATTTTGGAATTAGGTGCTGTATATTTAAACAACCAAGCTTAAAACCTTTTTTTCTTAACCATTTTTGCTTAGATACCTCAGTACTTTCTTCTCGACCCGTTTTCAAAATCTTAACTTTATTAATGTTTTTAAATAGGGACCCCATACTAATATTTTCAACTAAACATGTGCATTTTATATTACCGCATTTGTCACATAGATTCCTTAGAATTTCAAATTTGTTCGTACATGACGAACCATGTAATCCCTACCTGTTATTACAATTATAATTCTTACCATACAAGCCACCATAATGTTCATAGTCGGAGATATATGATATATGATATATGATAACGATTGTTTCTTATTCCCGGATTTCGGAAGTTCTGTCCAAATTGTCTGCGGGTACCTCTATTTTGTGGTACATGACAATGCTCATTATTTTGTGCATATCTTTGTCTGAAATACCTATGGTCATTTCGCCGACCACGATAGTTGTTATTTTCTCTCACATTTTTATGTGTCATTTTACCCTTAAAAATTCGAATAATTCTATTGATATTTGTTAATAGTTTAACAGTTCCGTGATTGTTTAGATGAATTCCATCTCTATGGAATAGATTGGTTGCAATGGTATCATCTTTCAGCATGAACGATTTATAATTTGAAATGTATTTTATGTTTCTTTGGCTGCACAATTCTTTTAGCATTTGCATGTGAACAGTAACATCACAATCGGCTCTTGGTATATGACCAGACACGATTACTCGACAACGCATATTTGTAACATAATTGATCATTTCATCATAGATTTTTACAAACTCTTCGGGATCTTTTTGGCTGCTAGCATCATTGCCACCGACATGTATTATTGCAGTATTATAATTGTTAAAATCAATGGCCTTTACATCATTAAACAAATCTAGTACATTGGCTCCTCTGTGAACATAAACATCAATGTAGTCGTGCAACTTATATGGACGTATCCCTTTCAATATTGAGCTTCCAATGACAAGAACTTCACTTCCCGATAATAACTGGTGATTTCCTGTTTTGCTCCTCATTTGACTTGACTCATTCTGAATTTCAAAATCTTCATATTCACCAGGCAATGTTTTTGGAATAGTCTGTTCATTATTTCTTGTTTTTTCTGGTTCAGTTTCACACACCTTGTCCACTGCAGAAGAGCTACTTTTATCACTGTTAAGTTTTAGCAATTCACCTTCAAACAATTTAATTTTATCGCCAATGTTTTGAGTTTTTCCTTGCAGCATGTTTATTTTCTTTTCCATGTTCTTGTTTACATTTTCAATTTCATCTTGTATAGCTTTGAGTGTATTTACCTCCTGTTGATCATGTTGGACTCGTGTTTTTAGAAGTGCTGTAATACGATCATTTATTGTCTGTATATCATTAGAACTGGACACATTGTTTGTATTGATCGCTACTTCTAGTTCACCCATTTTTATTTTTAGTTTTGTAATTTCGCTTGTAAGGTTTTGTATGGCGTCAATAACATCCAAACTACAATTTGTTGAAGTTGAAACATCTACAGGTACATTTGAATTAGAGCTATGCGTATTGGAACTACTTTGTGCGCGATCATTTAACATTTTGGACTCGTCATTGACGGATGTTGTACTGAAATCAACATTATTCACTAATTTTAGTTGACCCTTTTGCGGTGTTTTTTTGCATTCAGATTCAATAACGTCATCTGTCTCCATCAAAATAATTTCCTCGAATATTTTATTCAATTCATTCAAGTCAACATTTTTTCCGTTAATTTTATATTCTTTCATTTTCGCAACTATTACCGGCAAATCTGTTTCACAAAATAATTGAAGATTTTTCCCATTTACTAATACTGACGATGTTGTAAAATATACATTTATACAATAGCATTTCCGTTTTATAGATCTACCCAAGGAATCAAAACTATTTTCGGTCACTTTGATCTGCTCTTCAACAATATTAACTTGACTTTTATCACTAATTGGGATAAATGTGACTTCTCTATTATCTTCCAATTTTTCATAATAATATTTACATGCTTGTTTGAATATTTCAAAACTTGATGTGCTGAAATATAGCCGAAGTCCGCCACCAGTAATTTTATAACTTAAATGTTGTGATTTTGTTGAGTCAAGTTTTTTGCTCAATGCTTTAGTTTTATTCAGGCTATAGTTTCTTGATACATTTGTCTCAGTCTTTGTATTACTTCTAGAATCTTGAATCCTTTTCATTTTCGACGAATGTTTACTAAGTGAGCGCCATCTTGAAGGAACAATAGAAGAACGTCAGAAGAATAATAGGAATCCATTACGGAACAATACGAATAGTGTCTATGACGTTACGACTTAGAAACGCTTCAAATCACATTCTGCTTCAATAGCAATCTTCAAGTAAAAAGTATATATCAAGAATAATAAAGATAATATTCCTTACCATAAAGTTTTCTCAAATAAAACGGAGCATTCCTTCCATGTTTTTCTTGCGAATTAGTAACAATTTACACTATTATTTCCCCTTTTTTGACGGAGCAAATTTCAAGCAGCTGCGCCATTCAACATCCGGGTCCTTTTATCCTTTTGAAATAAGCTGTCCTATCACTGAAGCCATTTACCTGACAGGCAATACTCTAGTAGTTTGCAACCTATTAAATATCAATCTCAGTGAAGCTTGAATTTTTTTAATTCTGTCTTGAGTAACACGAATTTTGCCTTCTACAGTATCCCATATTAAACCCAGCCAAATACTTACTTGTACTGGATTCCAATTAGATTTATCTTCAGCTATAATGAAACCGAAATCAATGAGGTCATTTCTTACTAACTGACTGACCTGATAACATTTTTCAAATGTATTAGCTCCGCCCAAGCCATCATCAAGATACATTATGATTCTAATGCTCTTGGATCTCCAATATTTAATTTATTCCCTAAGAACCTTTGAAAAAATAAAACTGGCTGTTGCCAAACCAAAACATAATACATTAAAAACATAAAATTGTGAGTTCCACTGAAAACCTAAGAATGTTTTATCCATAGGATGTACCATTATATGGTGATATGCCGATTTAAGATCATAAGAAAATAGAAAGTCGTTTTTGTGAAACATCTGCCTAGCTCCGGTAGCATCTTCATATTTATATTTAAACTGATAAAAATGTGGATTTATATGACGACAGTCTAATACCATGCGCAGCTTAGTTTTATTTCCAGCAACGGTTAACGGATTGACAACGTCTGGTTTTGTATCTTCTTTGGAAATGCATCCTTTTAATAAAAATTATAAATTTCATCCGAAACAAAATCGGATTGTTACGAAAGCCGGAAGGGGACTTCCGAGCTCCGACTTCCGACTTCTTACTTCTTACTTCTTAGTTCGATGTTGCAATTCGGAAAGGTAGTCTTTCCGAATTTCAACATCGACTTTGGCATTTACTTTTGTCAATTGTCAGAACAAAAGGTTTATTTTATGACTAATGGCGAAAGCAATAAAATGATAGATTGAATGGCGTTTATCGTCCTACTTTCAATATTTCAGCCAAAACCCAAGACGAGAACAGGTTTATAAAAACATGATTGTATTTGGGAAAAGGAAAAATACTGGGGGGAGAATTCTGATTGCCACTGGTAAAAGCAGTCCGAAAAGCCATTGTGTGAAATTATCTCCCTTCTAAACATGCTAATGAGGTGGGCGTCTACTTCATCAGCCATATTTTAGAAAAACGCCGTCTGTTGATGGTGCATAGTAACGGCTGGATATTAAGCTTGTTCGTGTATATAAATCACAAAGGAACGATGCATTTAGTAAAACAAAAACATTTACAAAATAAAAGATATCAATTGGTCTGCTATTGCACGTTCAATTGTTTATAGTTGATGTCAAATGTCTTCACTGCGACCACACTAAAATGAACGTGGCGACAATAAAATATTATTAAAAGGCAAAAAATTACCGTGGGCGGACACAATTTCTGTATTAAAAGATAGCCAAAGGATTAATCTTGAAAGGGAAATATGAAATAATTGATTTCAAAGATGTATATTTCAAAGATCCAAAATGACATCCCGTAAGTAAGGTGAAATTGAGGGTGGTATCTTCCATTGTGTTCATTATTTGGCGGTAAATGTTATTTATAAACACTGCCGAGGTACTCACAGGGATCATTGTACCCCATTATAATAAAATTGTACGAAATTAATGGGAATGTTTCGAGATTTCTGTATCTAAATATTTATTTGGAACGATAGTCGAATGTTTACTGTTCCATTTAAAACAATAAAATAAAAAATCAAATTACGATTACCTGAATGGGCCTCTGACTCTAAGTTGTAATCATGACGTATATAGGTAAATTCGATTTCATTTCTAAAAATAGAGCCAGTATTGTAGCAGACTCCACGAACTTTGGGGTTTTATTCTGGGAATTTGCGTGGAAGGGCGGAAATGAAATTTTGCACACGTATTGATCAATTCTTTATGAATCAGTATGCCAATTTTGGAGAAAATCTGGAGATGTATATTTGTGTCATCCAGAATGATAGACACCAACTGCAGTCCACTTAATCCGCAATTTACACACTAAAAACAAACTTTACAACCCAACGGCAAACATTTACATTATTTCTATACCTTAATGAAATACACGATTTAAAAAATCATTAAATTTTCTAAGTAGAAACAACTTTTTGGAATTTGTTACCACGGAAAACAAATTTAAGTAGACCTTTTTTGTTTCGTTTAATGAAGAGTTCCATTTCTTTTGTTTAAAACTAATCACTTATCGGCCTGAAAGAGTATTAAGGGGGAGTGAACCTTGCAACCGGTTATCATCAGACTACAGGACTGTTGCAAGGATTCTGAAACGTGAACGGTCTTGTATCTTATGTGTAATAAGCGATGTGTTTTATTTGTATTATGTCTGATAAAAATAACGGGTAAAGGTATTACTTATTCAATTTTCTACACAAAAATTGCAGATACAGCAAATCGTGTTAAACTTAGCATTAGCAACACACACACACAGCCTTAAAAGTTGTTGAGCAATATTTTTTACACCATTTGAAGACGATTTAGCTTGTATTGTAAAGCTCTTGATTTAGGCAGGTATGATAACAAAGTTAGAGTGGATGCTTGGGAACGTACACGCTTGCTGGATTTAAACACATACCCCTGTCAGACATCGTAGTGTTAAGTCAACTACTGTAATCATACCTTTAAAAGAAACTAAGTTTATTTTAATTAGCATGAACCGAAGTCCACAAACTCTGTCAGAGTCTTATTTGAAGATTTCCTAGTTCACTTTATCTTGAAGCACGTATTCATTAAAATTATAGGAAGTGCGCAGATGGAACTCAAACGATGTAATTAACAGTCATCCCTAGTATTTTTCGATTGTTTTGTTTTGTTTTGTTTATTTATACCTTTTTTTCTTGTTTTGTTTTTGTTTTGTTTTTGTTTTTAGTTTGTTTTTATATTTATTTAGACAGTTTCGTACTTCTTGGCATAGGGTATGTATAATTTTTCACATTATCTATATAATTTTCCCAATTCAGCCGTAAAATCTGTCCCATCCTGGAATATGAAGACTTTTCTTGATATTTGGGTAATTTGATGTGCTTTGTTTCCATTGATTTATTCACTTTTTTACCTTTTTGGAGCCATTTAGGGCTTGCTATATGGTGTGAGGCTCCTCACTGTGTTGAAGACCGTACGGTGACCCCTAGATGCTTTGTTTTGGGTCGTTTTAACCTGGATATGGGATGTTGTCTCCTTGACATTTACCCCATTTCCTTTCTTTTTCATATTGCAATTATTCATAATGAAGGTATGAACAATACATTTTGATCATCACAGTTTGGTGCTCATTCCATGCTTTACATGCTGTCATAGATCTTCCAAATTCTTTCTCACTTCTTACTTCTAACTTCTTACTTCTTACTTCTAACTTCTTACTTCTTACTTCTAACTTCTTACTTCTTACTTCTTACTTCTTACTTCTAACTTCTTACTTCTTACTTCTAACTTCTTACTTCTAACTTCAAACTTCTAACTTCTTACTTCTAACTTCTAACTTCTTACTTGACTTCTTACTTCTTACTTCCAAGTTGCAACCTGGACAGGCAAAGGACATTCAAAACGGTATACTTTCATTGTAAGTAAGACTTTTCATTATATTGATCCTAGCTTAATAGAAATGTTGCGAAATGTATTATGTTTACGATTATGTCCACATTTATGTCTAGAACGACTGATTTAAAGAGGGGTAATCTCAAAACATCTATTGTACATCACATTATTCCTGAAGAATGAAACAGTTGTCTGATGTACGGTCGGCTCGAATAGCTAGTATGTCTGGTGATCCGTTAATCTTTTTATTTTAATTTTCACCTGTTACCGGATACATTGTGTTATTGTGATAGTTTTAAATTGTATTTCTTGTTTTAAAGCTTGCTGCGACTGTCTTTTGTCAATCAACTTCTATTAACTTAAACATACTTTCAATCAATTATATTGACCTGACACGACCAGGAGCTAATTGATAATGAAAATCAATGTATAGTCCATGTAACATATGGAGAGTTGTTCCATTGCTTGGTTTAATCATGTATTTGTACAGAATTTGTCTCATTTACTCCATACCCTTTCATTGTTAATATCTTTTTGAAAACTTTCTTAATTACATGTAATTCAATGAAAAATTTACTTGGTTGTAAATAAATATCCAAAAATTCAAAATAAAAATATATCAAGATATACTTTAAACGGATCCGAATTACACGTGCACGAGAGCACTTGGTCAAATTGTCAATCTTGGACAGATCCATTAAGAATAAAATTATTATTTAGATAGTTTTAAAGGCAGGAGTGAGGTAACTGTTTTTTTTTTTATTTTACGAAAGGATATGGAGTAAATGAACATGAGACCATAACACATATGTTTACTCCAACTGCAATAATTTTAATGAGCTGTATGGCCATTTCGGAAATTTATTCCTCTTCAGCAGCACTAGAACCCAAATAAAGGAAATCCATAATTTCAACCCCCCCAAAAAAATTGTTAAAATGCAAAAATCAGTAATATCAAATATAGCCTTAACCTTTTTCTGAATGAGGAAACACACAAGACATGAAATGATAAGAATTATACGTAGTCGAATTCACAATCGAAATTAATGTGTCTTATACAAATTAATCGCCTTATGCCTATATGTTATGATTTTGCAGCTATATTTTTTTCAATCACATGTGCTTCGGGTTATTGACTGCCCCTAAACATGAATGAAATACACAAATTATTCTATACATATTGTAGTCGCATACACAATGGCTTCATACTAAATTTTTTGGATAAAAAAGATAGAGTCACCAAACATGATCCAGCAATTCTAGTATGTCTTTTTTTTTATTAACGAGTCCCGGACAAGGGTTTGACTTTGGAAGAGACTGTGTAATATTGAAGATTGAAGATAAAATCTTTATCAAATAGCTGAACAAGGCTACCTTTCCGGATTGCAACATCGAAGTAAGAAGTAAGAAGTAAGAAGTTAGAAGTAAGAAGTAAGAAGTTAGAAGTAAGAAGTTAGAAGTAAGAAGTAAGAAGTTAGAAGTAATAAGTTAGAAGTAAGAAGTAAGAAGTTAGAAGTAAGAAGCAAGATGTTAGAAATATTTTGAAAGATATACGACACTGAGTATGTAGAGGAGGGAATGAACACCCAACTCTCATCCTTAAAATTTATGGTGCATCCCTTTACTTGCCTAGTATTCCAGGAGGGGTAGATTTAAATGCTGATTTTTGAAAATTCTAAAACGAATGTGAGGCACTTTCAGTACTCTTCTCTAAAATAATATTATCCATAAAACTTGGAAACTGCATGTATCTAAATCAACTGAAAATGAATCTATGTGTTAAAGGTTAATGCACACCTTTACCCGTTATTTTTATTGGACATGATGCAAATAAAACACATCGCTAATTACACACAAAAATACACTACCGTTCACGCAACAGTCCCGTAGTATGTAGGTAACGGATTGCAAGGCTGACTCGCCCTTCATCATTAATCTAATCACGTTGATAAATCGGTTCTCGTCTTGGATTTCGGCTGAAATGTTGAAATTAAGACATTCAACACCATTCGATCCATCAATCACTTTATTGTTTTTGCATATTAGTCATAAACTAGAGGAATAATATAATGAAACTTCAGTCCTAGCCTTGACAATATTAATACCGAAGTCAGTGTTGCGTAGCTTTTTCGGATTGCAACATCGAAGTAAGAAGTAAGAAGCAAGAAGTTGGAAGTAAGAAGTTAGAAGTAAGAAGTAAGAAGTTAGAAGTAAGAAGTAAGAAGTAAGAAGTTAGAAGTAAGAAGTTAGAAGTAAGAAGTAAGAAGTTAGAAGTTAGAAGTAAGAAGTTAGAAGTACTAGAAGATGGACATATTTTGATATATATTTATATAACAACATCTGGAGCAGGGAATGAGCTCCAAACTATGATTATTAAAACTGTATCGTTCATTCCTTTATAACAAACAATGGCAAGTCATAATATTCTAAAAGGGGGAAGATTTAAGGATGTATTGACACCACTCTAAGTTAAAATCCAGCAAATGTGTACGTATCCATGCATCCACTTCCTTGATTTTCTGGACTGGGTGATAAGATTTTCCTCTTATCACTCTTACCTTGATGAACTAAGTTCCACCATACAACCTATATCGTCTCGATGGGGTGTATAAAAGGAGGATGAACAAAAACCAAATTAATCTTTTCCTATTGCAAAATTGAACACGATTTCCTATATATGAAGTTTTCTGTCAATTGAATTAGTTTATATTTCAAAATGCACACCCTAAACTGCTGTTATTTAAGACATAAAAGGGGGCCTTGAAGGTGTCTGGGCCTTTTTTTTGGAGCGGGAATCGTGAAAAATACCCCTTTATAATAGGCGTGATGCGTGACTTCATAAAATTTTTTTTTAACGTGAAAGCCATAAATTTATAAGATTGATGACATGCACGATGGGTTCTTCAGGACCCAGATAATACAAAAATACAAGACCTTTGACGCCCAAGAAGTAGGTAACCGGAGGTAAGGCTAACCCCTGCCGCTCAACCCCTTTATCCAGTGGTATTCAAAATTACTCCCTCCTCAGTGTTTCTCTGTTCCCAAATTGATTGTTATCATCTTGAATAATAGTTCAAATATTGCTAGTAGAAGGTCTAACACCATTTAAGCTATCAATCAATATTTATTGATTTCGTGATAGGTCATAAACTATGAAACTTTGAGTCCTAACAAAACTGAGAAAATTAAATACCGAAGTCGATGTTGCAATCCGGAAAGGTTACCTTTCCGGATTGCAACATCGAAGTAAGAAGTTAGAAGTAAGAAGTTAGAAGTAAGAAGTTAGAAGTAAGAAATAAGAAGTCAGATCGTAGATTGTCCTTAGCTGACCTTTATTATCTAATAATATGCTTACAGGTAATGTTTTAAACGGTAACCTGTAACCTTTATCTATGACATTTAAAATATATGGATTTGCTCCAATGTTTTTCCACTTGTGTATATGATTTCTTAAACTATTGACAGGTGTGATTGTGTCAATTTTGGACTGTAATGTATCATATGTTTGATTACTACACGTACGACCAATATCAAATTCATTAAAAATACCTATCTTATCACTCTTCTTGAGATCAGGACAATCCTGTTTCCAGTGGCCTTTTATGCCACAATTAAAGCCCGGATTCTGTCCTAGAATGACATTATCTGATGCTAGTGTCACGTAAGGGTGTGCTCGTTTCGTCTTCTTCGTTTTTTCGGCTTTAGCTTTCCTTTCTGCTCTAGATTCGGCTTTGAACAACTTTTTCTCGTCTTCTGAGTCATCAGCAAGCGGATTTGTTTCATTTTCATGCACAACTCTCCAGCCAAGTTCTGATGAATCGGCGATTTTTATTAGCTTTTGTCTATAGTTAATGTCACTCATACCTTCAGCGAGTTTTTCTTTCGCCTTCGATATTCCCTCCTGTGATGGGTTGTTTACATCCAATAAGTTGTTGGCTTCTTGTATCTTACTGAGTACTTTATTGTTATGTTTAAATTGTTCTTCATTTCCTCGGCGTTTCAACTTGTGTCCGTCGGAGAGCGTCGCTTCAATTTGGTTATCTGCGTCTCTGCAATTCTCTGTTGCTGGTCTTGCATCTTACCCAGTTCACTCGAAATTTAATCCTTAAACTGAGACATCATAATATTTTGGCTTTCTGTAACGTCACTAACAACTTCTTGTCGAATTTGAGATTGAATTTCGGCGTCCATTTTGACATGTACACCAAGAAAGGGCGGCTAGAAATGACTCCACCAGGTGACCTGTACGAAAATAGTTTAAATATCTCAATCGGGTCCACCCGATTGGTCACATTTACTGGAACATAACGTTAATACATACATTTTCCCGCTATTACTGTCGAACCGCGGGAAAATTAATGTGTACACGATACCCGATTGAGAACTTTCTGTATCATTCATCGTGCGAATCGTGTGCGTTCATCGTGTGAATCATGTGCGTGTGGTAGGGAATGTTGAACGTTTCCACCGCTGTAATTGTTAATGTCGTTTTAAAAGATATTTGTATGATATGCTTATTTTTTTTATTTGTCACAATACTATAAGTAAGGAGGTCTATGTAGTCACTTTATTTTCTTGAAGAGGGGGTGTTACATAATGTATATAGAGTACGTGTAGTTTGTATTTACAACTGAATGTATTCTTTCATAGATTTCCAGTAGATATGTAATTAAATCAGTTTGTATCTTGAATAGACTGGAATTTCTAGAAAGCTCATTCAGAAACATTTTTCGGTAATCTCCCTGTATCAAGTTAAATATATGGTCAAAGGGGAAATGATTTTTATTTCAGTATCAAGAGTCGTTTGATATGCTAATTAGAATTATCCCTATTCTAACTTGTTACAAGGAGATTATCGACAAATGTTTCTCATTCAAATAAACATGTTAACAACTATGTGAAGATATAGAATGATCTATTGTATAATTCTACATTAGTATATTAAGAAGGGAATAATTGTAATTCTGACAAACTGTATTTCATTTTGCAGTTTTGTCTTTTATATAACGTTTTTGTCTTTTCTGACAAACTGTCTTTAAATTAAGACTTTTGTATTATATTTCTGTAAAATTCGTCTTTTATAGAACACTTTTATCCTTTTCGTTACAATTTTGATGATCATTTTGAATTTGTGTCTTTGCAAGTTTTGACTTTGTATTTTTTGCCCGTTTGGCCGCCCATAATTTTCCTTTAATTTAACATAAGAATTATTTTTTGTCTAAAAGCTAAGAAGTTATATCAAAAATTTTGTGAAAACTTGTCATGTGTCTTAATTTGACCTATAAATAACATATGTTATTCCGACATGAAACAAGTTACATTATTCAGTGATTCACTAGAAACCTCTTCACATAGACTTTAAAAAGCACAATGTGCAATTCAGAAATCTATAATACACCATAGCACATCAAATCTGGAATAAATGTAAGAACTTATGCACAAGTCTCCAATTGAAGTCTGTTTCACATGTAGTTATACTTCTCCTTTCTGAAACAAATTATTATATCTATAAAAACTCGGTCCAGTCGTTTTACCAGCGGGAAGTTATTAAATTTATCAACACTTTTCAAAACACAAAAGGGTATGTCAAATATTTTATCAGCTTTATATATCTTTCAGTTTATTGTCTTCCAAATATTTGGTTATATCTACACTTAAAAGACAGCTGTCTCTGTTTTCAACTATACTTACTTCGATATTGAGTTATTTCTTCTCTTCTGCTGGTGGACTATTAATCCCATAAAGTATTAACTTCTAGTAGTCTAATTCTTCATTGCTTGTCCGAAAACAGACTTTCGGGCAGTGGATGACAGCGATTGTAGGAACACTTTGCCAGTTAAGTGATCCCGCATCCATGGATCATTAGGTAAAAAAGCATGGATGTAGCATTGATCGACAATTAGCAATGAATTCCGCTCAAACCGGTGCTAGGGGCCGTCTTGCACTTGCTATGAGGTATGAGTAAAGCTCATTGTTGAAGGCCTTATAGTGATTTCAAGATGAAGAACAACAATAAAAGCGTTGTTCCATAGCTTATTATTACCATGTATTTGTAGAGACTTTGTCTCATGTGCATTTACTCCATATCCCTTCATTGTTAATTTATTTAGAAAATGGCAATATTTAATTTTGTGTTCATTTTTGTGTCGCCTGTACCTAGTGCAGGATCGACACATAGGGATCACTATCCGTCGGCTTGCGTCCGACGAGTCCGTCCGTCAGCCTGTCCGTCTGTATGGCTCCAATTTTTTTATTCACTATTATCCGCATCCCCTCCTAAACTCCTAGGTACTTTCCAAAAAACTTGCAGGAATGCTTCAGTATATATTGTAGATGTGCACCATGCATTTAGTTCTTATTTATGTTTTTCCAGATTTTGAGACAACTTTTGGACTTTGTCTATTACGTTGTCATCTGCACTGAAGAGACATAAGTTGTCGGAATGCGCATATGCAGAATTTAAATTCACAGTAGTCATGCAAAGCTCTGTCCTTAGCTGATTTTGGCTTTCCATTTATATCAAATAGGTTATTTGTTCGCTATCAGTTTCTAAACATCTTTGAATTTATGGTCTTCCAAACGTTTAGATTTTATCTGCACTGAAGAGACAATTTAAATTCAAACTAACTTCGGTATTTAGTCATTTGTTACCACTGGGTCAATGCCACTACTGGTGGACTGTTAGTCCCTAAGGGTATTCACCAGCCCAGTAGTCAGTACTTCGGTGCTGACCCGAAAGCCGATTCTATGTTGAGCCTCGCAATATCCAAATTTTTGTAAATGTTGTTGAAAACTAAGGAGTATCTCCCTCATGCAAAGCTATGTTCTTAGCTGATTTTGGCTTTCCGTTTATATCAAATTGGTCATTTGTTCTCTATCACTTTGAATTTATGGTCTTCCGAACGTTTAGCTTTTATCTGCAGTGAAGAGACATAAGTTGTCGAAATGCGCATATGCAGAATTTAAATTCACTGTAACTACGGTATTTAGTCATTTGTTACCACTAGGTCAATGCCACTACTGGTAGTCTAATAGTCCCTGAGGGTATTTACCAGCTAAGTAGTCAGTCCCTCGGTGCTAACCCGAAAGCCGATTTTATGTGGAACTTCACAATATCCAAATTTTTGTAAATGTTGTTGAAAACTTAGGAGTATCTCCTTCATTCAAAGGTCTGTCTTTAGCTGATTTTGGCCTTCCGTTTATTTGTTCTCTATCAGTTTTTAAACATCTTTGAATTTATGGTCTTCCAAAGTTTAACGTTTAGATTTTATCTGCGCTGAGGAGACATAAGTTGTCGAAATGCTCATATGCAGAATTTAAATTCACAGTAACTTCGATATTTAGACAGTTGAGCTTATTGGAGTCATAAGGTATACCTCCATTATCTGCAACTCCTTCTTAACCGCTGAGTACTTTCCAACAAAATTAACTGGAATGCATCAGTAAATATTGTAGATGTGCAACATGCATTTAGGTTTTCTTTACTTATATTTTTCGAAATTTTGAAGCCTTTTTTTACTTTATTATTTGAGCTTATTGGTGTCATATTATCCGCAACTCCTCTTAGATTGCCTGATTCTTTCCAACCAAACTTACAAGAATGCTTCCATTTATATTGCAGATGTGCAACATGCATTTTGTTTTTGATTATATGTAATTTCGATTTTTTTTAGATTCTCTAACTATCTTTGGACTTTGTCATTTTAGCTTATTGGAATCATAGGATATACCTATATTATCTGCAATAATATAGATTTTTATTACAAAATTTGCAGGAATGCTTCAGTATGTATTGTAGATGTGTACCATGCAATTAGGTTTTATTTACTAATGTTTTTTTCCAAATTTTGAAGCGTGTTTTTGGACTTTGTCACTTGAGTTATTTGGATTCATATTATCTGCAACTCCTCTTAGACTGCTTGGTACTTTCCAACCAAACTTGTAGGAATACTTAGATTTATATTGCTGATGTGCACCATGCATTTTGTTTTTCATTTATATGTATTTTTACAGATTTTCTAGCTATCTTTGGACTTCTTTATTAAAGCTTATTGGAGTCTTAGGGTATACTTCAATTATCTGCCTTTCTACTAAATTTGCAGAAATACTTCAATATATATTGCAAATGTGCATCTTGAATTAAGTTTTTTTCATATATATTGTAGTTTGATTTTTTTTCAGATTTTCTAGCTACATTGTATCTTTGAACTTCTTCTTTCTAGCGCATTGCCGTCGTAGCTTTATGCCTCAATTTTCCGCAACTCCTCTCTAACCGCTTGATACTTCGGTATATATGCGCCATGCGTTTTGATTTTCTGTAATCTTGATTTTTCTTATTATCTTTGAACTGTGTTGTTATAAAACTAAACGGGAATTCTTTAATATATCTGCAGTCTTGTACACCTTTCTAAGTGAGTAATATTTCGGCAGCGATTTTCCCATTCTTAGATTCGAGTTGCACTGACGAGATGTAAATTCATCGAAATGGGCCTTATCTGCAACAGTGAAATTCAAATGTAGTGTTGCGTGTCAATCAAATTGCAATGGTCAGATTCCTCAGTGGAAAGATGTTCTCGATAATAGCATATCTTGAAACTCTAACTCAGTTGGTCTATGATTTCAGACATATTTACTGAAAACTCTGGATAAGCATATTTGTTTTGCTTATACGAGCCCTTAAAAATTAATTGTATATTCGTCTAAGGTAAGGGGCAAACAGAGTGCCAGAAGTGAGAATGATTAACGGATACACCATCCCTCTGCGGAACTTGTATGCTTATGTAAACTTGACAATCAAAGTTAAAATACCGCAAACTTCCCTGATTTAAATAATATGAATTTGGATACTGCATATAGCTATTTCGGCAAGTGATGCCTCTTCAGTTTATATCTAAACCTTTGGAAAATAATGATAGAAATTTAACGTCTTAACACATCAGAATGACAATCGTTCACCTATACAATCAATCCAGGTAAAATCAGTTTGTCGCACCTTGTACAACACAGGTGTTGTACAGTAAGTATTGTAGTCGTCAGATCTGTAAGGACGACGTATCACACATTGACGTAAGTATTGTAGT
>MJUU01014503.1:198064-210071 GCA_002080025.1 Modiolus philippinarum | reverse complement strand
CTGTAGTCGCCATTTATCAAATACAAATTTGAACATTGTCCTAGTTTCGTGTTGTTTGCTGCCACTGAATCCCCCGGCTGAATCCATTCGGGTCCCGTTTCTCAGGCCAAAATGCCAGTTGTATGACAGAACGCAACGGTTTGACTTTGAAAAATCTCCGAAGGAACTTTTTTTGTGTTAAACAGAACTAATATCTATTCAGAATTTAATTAAAATAATTTTAAAAAATTTACCGTCATTCAAAGAGTTTAGATTAATTATTATAAGTTTCGTTTTTTCAACAAATTTGCAATTTTTATCAATTTTCACATTAGCCAATCAAATCAACATTCTTGCGTGTATTTCATTCATATCGTGTATACACACGATATGAGCGAAATACACGATTGAAATGATTTATTTCGTTCATTTAGTGTAGATGTTCCGTGTATAGCGTGTATGTATGCAACTAATCGTTTGAAGCGTGTGTGAGTGCAACGAATCGTTTGAAACGTGTATGAATGCAACGATTCGTTTGAAGCGTGCAATTCATTCCGTTTTCCGTTCGCTCCACTCGCGTGTACACTCCGTTCGCATTCCGTTCATGTTGTAACGTTGAGCGTTCAACCAACTGTACAGTTCACGACAGTGCAAGTCAGAATTGTAAATTCCACAAACATCTATCATTAACTGTAACAGTTAATGATAGGCCAAACTAACACTGTCACAATCGGGGACAGTCTATCACAATCATGTCAGTTTTTAATGGGTAAAAAAGCACTGTCACAAGCGAGACAGTCATTTACAATACAGGTAAAAACTTTCATTGACTGTCATACACTATTACAGTGCTATACAGTTATTTGCGATCAAACGTATGTCTATAAACTACTGTTAAGGATTGTCCCAATGTTCAGCGGAGTTAAAATGGATGGCTACTGGATCTGATTTCTGCCTCCTGATTAGCGATAAATGCAAATGTCTTTGGTATAATGTGTCTCCTGTTTCGCCAACATAAATAAATTTGTCACAGTGTTTGCAAAATTTCATAGATTTTGTTTCTTTACCTCGTTATATACAAAGTCTAAAAACAGCAGCAAACTTGGAAATCTTATATTTTTCTCAGGATAACCATGTTATGGTTATGCAGGTCTTGAAAAATAATTTATAAGCGTCGAAAGGCAAATACCAACTGAGTTAGAATTTAAGGATATAATATTATCGAGATCATCTTTCCACTGATGAATTTGACCATTGCATTTTGAGTGACACGCAAAACTATTTATTCATGAAAAGGTACAATTCGTTTCAATATTTATTAAGATAAGATAAGATAGTTGATTTCTCTAAAACCAATAAACAAGGGTACAGAGAATGACATATGGATACAAATAGCATAATACAAAGATTGACTAAGGTAATGCCCAATTGATTTACATGATATACAGTAAATAAAACACGATTTAAATTGTAAATATATCCTTAAAGAAATTAAACCTTTCTTAAATTACTTGAATAAAGGCATACTTATTTCAGAAATATCAGCTAACAACACATTTTAAAATAAAACAATTAAAACAGTCAAAAGGTGCAGGTGACAACCTAGACAACAACTTTTGAAATAATTGAACCGGGCACGACATTTAGCCATCCTTATTGCCTCAAAAGACTGCTTTTTTTAAGAGATCAATATACTAACTTTACAGTGTGGTGAATCTTTGCAAAGTGTGTCTATAATGGTTCGCTACTAGAATTTCTGTTTCATGGCCTGAGTACTTTTACCCCAAATAGACAGTGCATTCGCGTAACTACCATCTCGAGACGTGCCTGATACCAGTGGAGCTCTGTAGACAGATTCAAAGGCAAAGAAACGGAAAAAACAAAAATGAAAATAAAAAGCGTCAAAACTAACAGATAAAAACAGGAACACCGATAAAACACATATAATGAACAACATCCCAAATGAAATATATAGAAACAGAGTATGTAGACAAGAGCAGTAATGATTCAAATTCAAAAGTTAATACAGGTTTTCCTGTATGGTGAATAAAAGTGTCCGAAATTCTAGACTGTAACTATATTTATCACATACTTATGTATAATACATATAATTTTACATATTGAAATAGCTGCAATGCCTGTTCATCCATATCACTGCCCCGGAAAAATAACCGGTGATCATACCCTGGTGCACACGATTTGACGACATCATAGTAGTGTTACCTTAATTATGTACCCTAGTACAGTCAAACCTGTATTAACGGACACCTCTGTAAGGCGGGCACCTGTTCACAACGGGCAGTCTGGGGTCTCCCTGCTGCGAATTCCTATAAAAATACCCTTTTTAAAACGGACACTGCTCAACACGGGCAGCAGGCACTCTTTTTAGGTCTGAATTGGCCTTTAAACTCTAACGGGCAGGGGAAAATTATGACTTGGGGAAAGAAATGGTGATTATACATATAAGTTATCTTAAGCCTGGAAATATTTCCTTAAATTAATGGTAATACTTGAACATGTTGAAAAATCATAGTCTGAACATACAAAGCAAATTATTATGAAAATGACACTATACTATATTGTAAATATTAGAATCATATGTGTGAATTTTATTTCCCTACAAAGCAATTAACCTCTAAATAAAAGCCACATGTCCATAAAGTGCAGTATTATCTCTTTCTTTTGATGCCTGTTATAGACAGGTTTGACTGTATTTATTTATGTTTGACAAAGGATTCTAATAAAACTCGGCTGAAATGAGGAAAACATGGTTCAGATAAAGCAAATGATCATTTATTTGATTAATTTAAAGACGGTGTCAAACATAAAGGATGTAATACAGACCCTCCGCGAAAAAAACTCATGACGGCTCAGCGAGCTTCACTCTCCAATTATTGGTTTCTAATTCGTTCTAAAAACACCTCAAAAAGCAGATCGGTCATCGGATTTTTATGAAATCTAAGATTGCTTGTTTAAAATATGTGATGCATAGCCATATTATTACATGTCATTTTTAATATCGTTCCTGGTATTATTTATTTAAGAATTTTTAAATCGATGTTAATATATTGTGTTCATTGTCATAAAAGGTTTCATTTACTATTATTTTTAATCGTTTATGAATTGCATTTGAAATACATTATAAATATCATCCTCGACCCATATCGATATGACAGTCTCGGAATGATACCAGGGCCGATATTCAAATTGACAGTTTATAATTTATATGTTCATATATGCTACACTCTTAGCTTATTATTCTTAATTATTTCTGCAGTTGAATAGTAACAATGTTTATACGTTAAACCATTCCTTCTAACGTAAAATAAATAAAATTTGGTCGTGTAACTGCGTGATGAAGGTTGGTTGCATTTTTGTAAACATAAAATTAAAAAAATATATTAATTTTAGGTATCAGAAAGTCAATTTCAAATGATTTTTTAAAGAATAATACATTGGGTAATAACAAAATTATCGAACAGAGTTGTCATGATCCAAAGTGAATCAGACAAAAAGACAGATAAATTAAGTGGAAACCACCTCATAATTGTCGACCGCAATGGCCCTGATTTAGTTAGGTATTGCAAAAAATGGTGGGTTAAACCGGTTTTATGGTGCACCAAACCTCCCTTTCCATTGCGGCAGTGTCCGGAAATAACTCAAATGCAACTGCCTTTGTCAGTTCTCATGTCAGTGAAATGTTCATCGCAGTACTTAGTAAAATATTGTATTGAAAGATCCGTTGTACGGCTGATTGATATACGTCATTATCTAACACTGAGACAAAACCAATAAAATTCCATAGTACATGTTACTTCTCTAACCCTCAAACAAAATAAAGGTGAAAGTTTGAAAACATATATTTATCACTTCGTACAAAGATATCACATCGGAGAATCTGTATCAAGAGCATCAAAGACAAAACTAAAAATAAGTATGTGAAGACAAGACAGAAAACAACAGCATCGACAAACAATTGTCAACCACGACGTATTTGCATATGTTTTACAAGTATTTTACGAAAGGATATGGAGTAAATGAACTGGATACCATACCACATATACTAACTCCAACAGCAATAATTGCAATGAGCTGTATGGCCATTTCGTATGTAAATATGTATTGATTCAAATGATATGAATGTTTTTCAGTCATTCACAGGTTTTGTAATTTGAAAAAACAAAATATGAATTTTTAAAGTCAGACTGCTTACCAATTAATAATGAAAGATATTGTTCGAAATTTGCATCCGTATTAGAATTCCTCGATTTTATTCAAATTTGCAATATCCAACTTTTACAAAATTTTGTTTAAAACTAAGGAGCATCTCCCTCATGCAAAGCTCTGTCCTTAGCTGAATTTTGGCTATTCTATTTAGAACCTTTTGGTTATTTGTTCTCTCTCAGCTTGTACACGTTTTTCGTTTAATGGACTTCCAAATGTTGTGGTTTTATCTGCACTGATGAGACATAAGTTGTCGAAATGCGCATATGCAGAAAATAAATTAACAGTAACTTCGGTATTTTGTTATTTATTACCACTGGGCCGATGCCGCTGCTGGTGGACTGTTAGTCCCCGAGGGTATTCACCAACCCAGTAGTCAGTACTTCGGTGCTGACCCGAAAACCGATTTTATTCAAATTTGCAATATCCAACCTTTACAAAATTTTGTTTAAAACTAAGGAGCATCTCCTTCATGCAAAGCTCTGTCCTTAGCTGAATTTTGGCTATTCTATTTAGAACCTTTTGGTTATTTGTTCTCTATCAGCTTGTACACGTTTTTCGTTTAATGGACCTCCAAATGTTGTGGTTTTATCTGCACTGATGAGACATAAGTTGTCGAAATGCGCATATGCAGAAAATAAATTAACAGTAACTTCGGTATTTTGTTATTTACTACCACTGGGCCGATGCCGCTGCTGGTGGACTGTTAGTCCCCGAGGGTATTCACCAACCCAGTAGTCAGTACTTCGGTGCTGACCCAAAAACCGATTTTATTCAATTTGCAATATCCAACTTTTACAAAAATTTGTTTAAAACTAAGGAGCATCTCCCTCATGCAAAGTTCTGTCCTTAGCTGAATTTTGGCTATTCTATTTAGAACCTTTTGGTTATTTGTTCTCTATCAGCTTGTACACGTTTTTCGTTTAATGGACTTCCAAATGTTGTGATTTTATCTGCACTGATGAGACATAAGTTGTCGAAGTGCGCATATGCAGAAAATAAATTTACAGTAACTTCGGTATTTTGTTATTTTTTCATATTGTTTGCCCTTAAATAAAAATTGGGCTTCTATTTTGCAATGAAAATATTACAATACCGAGATTCAGAGTGTTCGTCACCAGAAAAGACATAAAATATCATGTTATGATTGCAGACCAAAAACAATCATGCGCCAAAAGGCAATAAAAATCTGACAATCTGAAGATTAGAAAAAAAGATATATTACATTAAATATAAAGTTTCAGTGAAAATTATGAATTTTGTTGAAAATTCTGGACCAGATTTTTTTTTTTGTATTTAAACAGGTGTCAAACTGCTCAGGTAAAAAAGAAATCTTTGATGTTGTCTGTACATTACAGTAACAAACAAGTATATGTTGTACGTAAATACATGTTTATTTAGCGGTATTGTAAACTGCATTTCTGCTTTTGTAACATTTCGATATTCTTTATTATTCCAGTTTCGACTGAACACCCATCAGAGGCTCCGGTATATCTCTAAGGGGTCGTATATTTATTCTTACAAGCTTCCTCCAAGCATGCTAGGAGGAAGCTGCAAGCAATTTCTAGAAGCTTTAGTCATCAAAAATCAATTAAACTACATAAACGCAATTAAATAGTGACCATATACCCATTTGGGAGTAGCATACCAGTCAAAAGCTTCAAATGCTTTAAGAGCATGCTTCCCTACACGAATGTATTAGTGAAAATATAAAATTTGCATATTTTAAAATATAACTACTTATGTATATTTCACTCAATCATTTTTATTTTTATTTTATTTTCATAAAACTTTGATAAAAAGTAGTATCATATCTTAATTTAATGAGTTTTTTTTAATGATCTTCTAAACCTCGTTCACAAAGAAAAAAAGATAACTTAAAATTTAACACAGCGTGAGGCACATTCTGTTTTATCCTTGATCAAGGCATATTATGGTACTTTAAATGATTTTTTTAGTCATGCTCATAAGATAATTTTTTTTTTGGGGGGGAAGCTGAATATGCTATAACCAACATGTGTTTGAAGAGCTGATATTTGACATTATAAAACTCTCAAATTCATAGTTCCCTTGAGGGAAATGCTCATGGATATCAGTCTGTAACAAACCTTTAGAAAATTATCTTGAATGGGAAATTGAGCATGGTAATGAGTGCTTGATATCAAAATTAGTTAGTCTTTTCTAGTTTTAATATGTTGGAATGAAATGTTTTTTTTTGTTTTTTTTTTCTTTTTCTTTTCAATATTTAGTCTTGCTGACCTCACATTTAACTGACCTTAGATATTCCTTGCTATTGAACACTGTGCAACATTTTTAAGCAGTATAACTCCATTTTGTCACAGTATGTAATTTTAACTGATAACTAATAAAAACGAGGACGTATGAAACAATTGTCAAGCAGACATTAAACCCAATCAATTGCTTTGTCACATACATATAAACCGAACAATCATCAAGATTACAGTCTTGCATATGAACCTAAGCATGGATCCATACAATAATGTCCATAATGAAAATACTTATAGTCATCTTTGGTATCATCCTTTCAATTCTGTTTTATTTAAAATCTAACAAAATTCACGGAAAATTATATACATTTACATTTAAAGATTGTTTCTCAGTGAATATAAATTCAAAGTCTTTCAAGAAACAAAAAAAGATATTGAAACCTGGTGACTAAATTTCACATACAGATTAACTGATGGTTTTATTCATTAACAGTCCTTAGTTCGTCAAACAGATCGTGTTTATATATCCACCGGAATTTGAAATAAATGAACATCAAGAACTGCCTTCTCTGCTTATCATATCTTTTACATACATGTATGTCTCAATTTTATTTTGAGACAAGATAACTGATCTTAAATTCAATTTGTAAACTATCCACTTCTTGCAGAAATATACCAGCCTCTGCTGCATACGGCCTGTTATCCTTCAGGTAGAAGTATGAAGAAAGAATGTCATGATGATCTTATCTACCAAGTAGTTTTTTACATCTTATTGCCATCTTTTCTGTAACAATTGAACAAATTATCGTAGATGTGCTAATACAACAATCTTTCATTAAAATTATTCCGAAGTGACTACTGTTCTACCATTTTGACTAATTTTATTGTATCCTCAACATACAATCTTACACCGCATCCTTTGTGAACACTACCCGTATGTAGGAGGCAAGCATTAGTCGTAAAACGTGTTGCATTCCACCATTTCACTTTGAAATGACTTTACTGAGTCATAAGCACAGTAGCATATTTCGTTTTTCCTGTTTTTGCATGACTTGGTATTTAATTTATTGTTTTTTTTTTTTGTTTTTTTTTTCTCAAGATGCGCTCAAGATTTCTTTAATTTCGTCATTACCTTTATTTATAATTGCTGTTAAAAAATGGTAATGCATTAACTTTTTTACGAACCATCTCACTATCGCTTCAGAAATGTTCTTTCCTCATTTTTTTTTTTTAGAATTTATCTTTTTTTCTAACAAAAGCAATTCAGAGCCGAGGGATACCATAGACAAATGTAGATGAAAGAACTGCTTTTGCTAAATATAAAAGAAAGGGTTGCGTGGAGCGAAACATGAAAAGAACAGCATGTCGACCACAAACGTAATTTATGTGAAGAGCTTAACACAGTATCTAGATGGACACAATAAGAAGTTTGAATCAGTAATTCATGGTCGAAACATAGGTTCCCCACGGAAAACCTCGAATTTTTGCCAGTTTTCGTTCTAGTTGTTGAACTGCAGGACTGTATTAAGAGGACTAGTTTGTTGTGGTCTTTGTAAAGGTTCAACATGTTTGTGCACATTGGTCCCCTACATTTTCCTTGGTATATAAGGGGTTTGCATGGTGTAGGTTTGGAATGTCACCCCAGCAAAAATCTCCAAAATTTACGATCTTCAGCTTTGATAGTGCACAGTACTGGAAGTACAATTCGGATATCTTTCATCATGTTAAAAGTAAGAAAAGACACTATATTTAGGTTGTGTGAATCAATACTGTCTCAATCGGGTTGGTAGTCTAATAGGGCGGTGACATAGGTCGCCTTTCTGCAAAATTTGACATTTGTAGTTTCCTTTCTTTCCAGTATCGATGTTGTAAGGAAATATGGAACTAAAATCTTTGACGGCGGTTAAAGGCTATACTGTTTTTGTCGCTTGTAGCAGTCTAAGTGTTCATCGATGATTAACAACTGCTTGAAGTTTCGTTTGGGTTAGGAGAAATGGAGTTAAGTACTAATAAAGTAAATGGAGTAAAATATTTAAATTTGCCTTTTTCAATATGAAAACTAAGTTTCTCCCAATAATGTATTTTAAATATCCTTAAACATTAAGAGGGACTTTCCTTCGATTATGACCAACACTGAGTTTTCAATTTATAAAAATCTTTGAAAGAAATATCAAGATATCATTCAACATAGTGCAAATTCTCACATAGTTTATCACACGAAACTAAGTATTACACCAAGAAATACATTTCTTATTCTTCTCAAAATCGAAAGGGATATCTATTTAATCATGTGTAAAACTATGTATACAATTTTTACCAATCTTTGAGGCAATCTTTAGCTATCATACTACAGAGCTAATCCTCCAAAATCACATTTTTTTCATATATAAACTATTTTCCCCTAAAAATTGTTTTGGATTTTCCTCAAAATCTAAAGAGACATTTGTTTAATCGTGTTTAACACTGTGTCTTATATGTATTAAAATTTGTGCAGGCAACCTCAAGTTATCATAACTCATACGAGCAAATTTTCAAAATATGCATTTTTTCATATAAAAACTAAGTTTTTCTTCCGAAAATGATTTCCGATTTTTCCTAAATATTGAAAGGGACTTTCCTTTGATCAAGCCCATCATTAAAAAAAAATCATTTAAAATTTGTGGAGGCAATCTTAATATCGTACGACAAAGAAGTGCTGACAGACAGACAGACGAATGAACAGACTAATTACGTTTCATGTGAGGCAGTAAGAATAAAAAAAAATATCTTCTAAAATTGCAGTTTACGCCACTATGAACCCTTAAACCTCGGAAACAGTAAGACGTACGTCAAATCCAATCTCATACAACTGAGAGCTTACAATAAGAGGAGTCCAAAGAAAAAAAAAATTCTAAAGCGCTGGTTCAAGCACTTTTAGATGAAGAAATGGTTTATCTACTACATAAAAAGAATTCGTAACAGCTGAGTTGACATTGAAACAAAATTTCCACTGACCTAGTAAACATTTGCCTCATAAAACTTTGCTCTGCAGAAACTACAATGAAGTAATTGGCTACTATATAGACGATCTGAACTTTCTTGACCTCAAAGGTCATAAAATAAATTAAGGAAACCATTAACCTTAACAGACAAATCAATTTACATCAACATTTTACAGCTGTTGATATTACGAAATTTATATGCATCTATCTGCTTTTGACCAAAAAATAGTTAATAATTCATCAAACTGTGGCGAAAATATTGATGAGCAAAATATGCCAAACCTTTTTTAATACAAGATTTGGCTAGCGGAGAGCCTTAAATAATAGTTTTTTTTTTCTTTTTTAAATAGGTTTATATGGTAATCATAAAAAAGCAACAAAAATAACACAAAAAAAAAAAAATCATGACATGGGGGACCTACAGCTTGGGTATTAAAGTTTTATACAAACTAATGCAAAAGAAAAAGAAACAAATAAATAAGTAAAATGTTATTCATTTAAAACCAATTCAAGTTTAAAAAACATTTTTATGCTTTAAGTAACATGACTAATACATTCATATAAAGAAGCATGCTCTTTAAAGCCTATAAAAGCTTTTGACTAGTGTGCTATTCCCTAATGAAAATATGGTCACTATTTGATTGACATTAATGAGCTGTTTATTGTATTTTAATGGATGAAGCTTCTTAATAGCTAGCATGCTTGAAGGAAACTTGTGAAAATAAATATACGTCCCCTAATTCATTCGGATTTTGTCTGAAAATTCCAAAATAGGGACCAATGTCAACTATGGTGGCGATCGTAGATTGAAAACGGACCTAGGAGACACGATTTTCAAAGTGTACCATCAAAGCTATAAGTTAATTTTCAATTGACCGGGTACCTTCATTTTTCCCAATAAGGTCCAGTATTAAACTATGACCCCTATGGCTGCCATCTTGGACGAGGTACGAACACGAAGGGCATAACTTTCGAAGGGATCTACCTAAGAGCTATTTTTACCGAAATTATTCCAAATAGGTCCTAATGTTTCAGAGGAGAACATCTTATTTTTTTCCATAGGATCCAATTTTGCGCTACGGTTCCAGTCAAGAACTACAAAATTTACGGACAGAGAACAGACACAAAGTGATGAAAAAATTTACACCTGAATAGCAGGGTTAAATAACAAAATGGATATTTGATAATTAACAGACAAACTGTCTTTTTGCGGCCGCTATTCATTACTTAAAGTTGCTGAAATTCCAATATACAGTATCATGTATTCCCGAGCAATACCCATTCTGACGAATTAAATATGACACATATACGCCTTACACATAACGATTAGTAAATTATGTGGATTAAAACAAATAATAAAATACAGACGTTACTGTGAATGTAGCTTCTGCATATGCGCATTTCGACTTTGAAATCTGTGAACCGAAATATGTGTAAACGCTGATGGAGAACAAATGACCAATATGATCTAAACAGGGAAGCAAAATCATCTAAGGACAGAGCTGTGCAAGAGGAAGATACTCCATATGTTTTAACAAAATTTTCCTACATTAGGATATTGCAAATTTTCAAATAATTCGGATTTCGGGCCAGCACCGAAGTACTGGCTACGTGGTTTGCGAATACCCTCGGGGACTTACTGTCCACCAACAGAGGGATCGGCCCAGTTGTAAAAAATAACAAAAAACCGGGGTTACTGTGAAGTAAGGTTCTCCATATGCCAATTTCGAAAACTTATGTCTCATCAATGCAGATCAAATCAAAACATTTAGAAATTCATGAACCGAAATATGTGTAAACGATTTAACAAATTTCTACACACATTTAACTTGCCTTGTAATTTTCTCAACTTCAGATAAATTTAATAAATAATATACGTCACATGTATTGACTACAGTAACTATTATGTAATGCTTATTTCCCTTCGCCCAATAAAAGTAGAAAATTCTATAATAAGAGAAAACTGATAAAGTACGTTATCATAGACATGAAAAGGAAAAAAATCTTAGATGACTTTGTGGAGGTATCATGAGGATTTACCCCGATGATTAACCGTATTTTAAATGTACAATTAAATCACTACTTTCTGTCAGTCGCACTAAAAAAAAATTACTTAGATTTACTTGAAACAACTATTTCTTTTACTCAAAGTAAGTATTTTCTCAAATAAAAAAGTTTGCCACAAGGATAAGTAATTCTGAGCAATTGAAAGTATTCTTGAGTAATGCTTAGTTATTCATTCATGAAAGCAAAACAAGTAATTTCAAGTAATCAGAGTAAGTAATTCTATTCCAATCAATATGAGTATTTTTTAAGCCAAGTAAGTAATCTAAAGAAGTTATTATAAGTAATTACAATAAGTAAGTAAAGTAAGTAGTGTTGCGTGTCACTCAAATTGACTTCAGACGCATATAATCTATTTTTCAAGACCTGTATAAGCATATTTACATGCTTATCCTGAGGATTAAATAAGATTTCCAAGTTTGTCGTTGTTTTTAGACGTTATATTTGAATGTTTTACACGACTAGTATTTTCTTCATCAAGAAGGTCCTTGAAGCTTATTCAACCTCTTAGCTGATTTTTGGGAATTGTCC